>UELV01176678.1:0-21530 GCA_900490015.1 Megastigmus stigmatizans | reverse complement strand
TTACTATACTGTTTAGCAAAATTCATAATATTATTTACTAAATTAAAAAATAAAGTTATTGAAATTTTACTGCGTATAATTTTTAGTATACACGTTAGCAATTTTTAGTTACTACTCTAATCATTTTTCAGTGTCAAGACTTGCGGAAATTATTGAATGTATGCTAATAAGTTTTATAATTATTGTAAAGTTTCTCATAATTTGACTCTGTCTCGCCATTAGTGAAGATTATAGTAATTTTAAAGAGAGTATTTTTCTCCGTGTAGAAAAATCTTTGTCAGTTTAAAATAAAGTAGCGCATCCTTCGGTCTTGCGATCTTCCGTCGCTGTTTGCATGTAAGGCACGACCGATGATTTCTTTATGTGCTTCTTTGACATCGTGCAACATGTAGTATCCTAAAAATTAATAAAATTTTTATATAAAGACCTGTTTTAATGTGAAGTAAATCAGTTTATCAAATCAAAGCCTGTATACATATATATATATTTTATAGAAATTCATTTTGAGACAAAATATGTTAGTTTTTGAGCTATTCATTTTTTTCGCTGATGAACATATAAGGCAATTCCATGTAACGGTCGTTATACTGCACATCTAACCAACTTTCATGTTTTTTTCAAAACGATGTAGAATGCCCAGAAAACATATCTTATTAAATTCGTTTTTTTTAAGTTTTAGTGGAAGAATTACCAACATTTGAATTATCAAAAAACAAGGTAGTTAAAGTTGAAAAAACGTGATGTTTATTATTTTTCTTTTTTTCGTTTTCTCGAAAATACCCAGGGAAGCCCCTATTTTTTATTTCAGTCCCGTATTTAGAAGGCCAAAATACATAGGGATAATGTGGTCTCAATCTCGAGTTCAATTGAAATTGAAACTGACTTCATTGCGTCATTTACAGTTTATAATTTTTTTAATTCATACTAATTTTAAATCTGACAAATCGGATGAAAAAAGAAAAAAAAATAGAAAAAGTTTTAGACTGACGCGTTTGCGCTCGTGACTAATAAATCTTACATAAACACTATACACATCCCACGTCAAGGGATTCCCCACCTATATATAATTTACTCCTAATTCCTCGAATGACTTTTTAATCGGCAAAACTGATAAATAACAGGCCACTAAAAGTTTCACTCGGCGCTCAAAGTTGCGCGCGGCACGTCGTAAACTCGTGCTGCACCGCTCTCTCAACGAAATATCCCATTTCTCTTTTGTTCTCAGCTCCCATAAAGACATCTTCCAAAGATTTGCACACACGTATATATATATACAAAACGAGACATTCCACGACAATCGAAAAAAAAAAGAGAACATCGAGAACAATTATCATAGAAGAAGAATTCGCTAAAAGGAAGCCTCTTGCACACCAGGAAGCATCTCTATACACTCGTGCCCGCGCCAGGTATAATATAATACACGTGTAAACTCGTTTTTGCTCCCCTTTCGATCCCGGCATTTCTCGTATATAAGGTGAGTCTGCCCTCGTGCAGACGCTGCACTGTGTATATAAGCTACACGTTGTACTGCAGCATCAGTCGTTTCGAAAGAAGAAGGATGCCCGAATCGTGACGCAGCACCAGATACCAATAAATCCTAATCTCCAAGCGTGTGTATACATATACAGCGCTACTGTATACCCAAAGGATTACATCAGATAACGCGCTTCTGCGCTCCCACACGAACTTTCGAGTGCATCTCTTATGCTGTTCGAGCGAGCTTTTCAGATCGCTATATAGGGGAAGCTCTTTGACTCGATCATGGTCTCGAAGGTATTAATTAAGGGGAGATATCTATGCATTGGACGCGTCCTGTGTGTATGTGTGTGTGTAAGTGTGTGCAGTATAGATTACGCGATGAGTCTGAGAAATTCTGCGCGGCGAGTTTTATAATAGGGATGAAAAAACTTGCGGTTGGATTCTTGGCGAGTCTGCACGTATTGTAACGATTGTGCGCACATGTGTGTGTGTGCAGTGTGGGGAAGATGATTTCGATACACGTGCTGTTATCCGCGTGAAATTGCAAATAATGTTTTATGATCCAATTTTAATATATATATATATATATAGGTTATCGAGAATACAAAAAAAAAAGAAACATTGGTTCTCAAGCTACTTAACGATATTATACGTGCAGGCCTACTTCGGCTTGTGTTCGTATTGCTTTCTAAACTCTATACTGTGCTCGAGACAGGACGTCAATGTCGCAAAAATTATTTACTATTGGGATTTTTCAATTTAAAATAATGAACGCTACAGGCTACAGCGGTTCTTTTGCAGTGTATAGTGCCGTAAATAAAAAATGGTGCGGCTCTGTCTTTTTAAATATCGTAGAGCGAGAAACACACATATATATATACATAGATAATGCTCTGTGCGACTGCTGCAGGTCTTTCGACTGAAACAACTAAATATTTGCAAATAGAAAATAGATGTTTCCGAAGATATTTATGACGGTTGGGTATCGCCGTAGCATTGAGATCTCTTTACAGGCTAAACTTGTGGATGATGAAATCCGAGAAATCCCGCGCTGCTTCACATTCTTTGATGCATCAATGGTAATGGCCTTTGAAAATATCCAAGCACCGAATAGCGTGTAATATAATTTTTATACTCCTTATTTTCTCAGCTGATCGATAATCAATCAATTACAAAACTGACGCGCATCGAGCAAAAAGAAAGCGATTCTCGAAAGAAAAAGAAAAACCAAGTTATAGCCAAAACGACTTTATGCACGTATATCTACCGCTAAAAAATCTTCTCGCACTCATTGTCTCCACTGCTAGTAAGCGAACGAAAAAAATGTCGAAACACACGGCGAGCGGTTCATTCTCCAGTCGAATTTGAGAAAAGCCATACCGCACACATCCATAAAGTCCCGACTGTACGTAAATTATCAACCGACGTATACGCGCGTCACACTGCACGCGTATACGGTTATATGTGCGATTCAATTACAGCTCAAAATCCAACAGGTGCACACGCGCGGCCTATCCGCTATGTGCAACTTCATCGGTGAGCTTCGCGCCATAAAAGTGCGCAACGTTGTCTCTCTTATTTTGTTCTGTTCGCCAATTTCCGAGGAATGCGAGAAATAATAATGCCGCTGATGCTATACCGTTGCGGCAAAAGCGCAACCACATCGGACACCGAGTCACGCGTCCAGCGAGTTTTTATGAATTAAGTTATGAAGAGCGTAAGGCCTTGCGCGCTTCGAGTCCCTGCGTGCAGAATCTGCAGGAGAGGAGTTGGAAGTGTAGATGGTATAATTAGTTCGTTGGTTGGTTTTAGAGGATGCGGAGGATCGGGTCCTAAAGCGTTGAGTGTGTCGTTAACGCTTTCGAAATTGGAGCTGCTGCGTGGCTGTTAACCTTCTTTCGATAGAACACATGTAATGACTTTGTTTAACGAAAATTTGTGTCAATGTTTTAAATAGAATACTCGACTGTTATCTCAAGGTCAATATGTCTTTTAGGAGTATGTATAGGATATAATTTTTTTTCACTATTCAAACATCAATAATATTTCACAAGTTTATTACTCGCACTGTTAAAATGCATGATAAGGTTTTGTGTAAATAGTAACTAGTCGAAAATCTTAATTTAGCTGATAATAAATGAAGATTTTTATGGCAAATGTTATAAAGGGTATTTAGAAACATCATACAGTAAACTCAAATTAAACGAAATAAGAATAAAGAATTTAATCTTTAGAGGGCTGTAATTATTCTAATGCGAAATTCATTGGCTATTATATACATATTAGCAATAGAGAAGTGAGCAATAAGTACAATTATGTTTTACTGAACAAACTTTTATATTAGCGCGCACATTGGAACCTGTATGATAATAAAAAAGTATTTCATTTAAACAATTCATTACTTCATTTCGAAACTTTTATTCCTTTTATTTTCAATTACAAAATTTTTTTCAATTATCGTCAATTTACCCATTATAACGTTATTAAAATTTACTGGAATGTCATAAATATTTCAATATAAGTATATTGTTATTCATTTGCTAGAAACAATCATCTTAAATCTATTCATGCTTTGCAATTACTAAAAAGAATATATATAACTTTGAAAGTATTTACATTTAATGTAAATATACATTTAATCGTCTCGCTATAAATATATCGCGTTCTCTTATGGTTTTATATGAAAATGATAGATTGATGGATAATTGAGTGCGGGTCATAAAAAGAAAATATTATTCGCCGAGATGATGTATTTCTTTGAACACCCACTTTTAACATTGAACGACTCTCGTGACGAAAGAAAGCTTATGGCATTCCGCAGTTAAAATTTACGCTAATGAGTCATTATGATACAGCGGGGATTGACCTGCTGCAATAAAATAATGGGTTTTATGAAACTCATAGCGCTGAAATATCAATGATTCTCTCAAAGATTCTATAAAAACGTTAATAGTTGGATAAACAGTGTATAAGATCGTAAGTATCCTAAGCTGTAAGTCATTTTGATCATTAGCGTAGACTGTTTAATGGTACATTGATATCAACAGGTTTTATTGCGTCATATAAAACTAGCTTGAAAAGAAAGAAGGGGGTGGGGGGATACCTGGAAGTCTAGAGCAAACATATAAAATATTTTAAACATACGTCAGATTTATTTCCCTTTGTAGATAAACGATCAAATTGAACAATTATTATAAAGTTGACGAATAACAAAAAACAAATATAGCCAAAAAAAGCTTTAAGGCCACTCGTTCCTATCGGTTCCGTAAAAAAAAAACCAGACGTGCTGTCCGACAGATCCATCATCTCCACGCACACCGAACAATCGTTCTATAGAAACAATAAAAAAAAATCAATTTGCAAAACACACCGTACAGCCAAAACACAATCCCACACATCGCAAAGTTTCATCAATCATCGACGCATCAAAAAGGTCGCACATTGCGTAACGCCTTCGCTTCTACACGTCTACTTAAACAACCCGAAGAGCAGCCGACGAAGCGCGCACCCAATCATTATAATTACATCTCCGTAACGCGCGCGCAGCCACTCGAAAATCGCGCTAATTAAGATTATACCTAACGGTGAACGAAAAAAAAAAAAGAAAAAGAAAAAAAAATACAGTCCCTCGCGGCTTTCGTCGAAATAAGTACAAAATCCCGTATAGCTCGCGATTTCGCACGCGATCGCTCAAATCCATTACGCAAACCTATATATATGTATACACCTATACGCTAATCATCCACATAAAGGATAGATCGAGTGAGTGAAAAGAAAGAAAACAACAATACAAGGCATACCCCGAAATGACTCACTTTGGTCAAAAGTCCCGGTTATAATATACGTGAGCGAGCCATTACAAGAAGCGGCGGCGGCAGCAGCGGCATCAGGCAGCTGAGCTCTCGAGTCGATTAACGTTTACAAGCCCATTTACGTAACAATGCATAGCTGCTACGGCCATAGACCATAGCAATGGCTCTGACCAATTAAAGCGCACTTTAGCCAGATGTCGAACTTTAACCGCACAACCGAGAGCATCGCGCACATATACGTACACTCTGCACACTGCGTGCAGATATTTCGACACTCTTTCGAGACTGAGAGAGAGAGAGAGAGAGAGAGAGAGAGAGAGAGAGAGACGAGCTGAGCATGACATAACGCGGATAGAGCGTCTCTCGCGCTCCTTTGTTACACATGCACATCAGCAGAGAGCAGAGACAAAGCGCGCGAAAGAGAGCAGATAATTGCGTTCGCCGTATAATATAAGCCCTTTTACGTCGCGACGAGTTGTGTGTATATATCCGCGATCTCGCTTATGACCTTTTCGTCCAGATATGCGCGCGTCGTATCAATCAGAGCCGTTGCTTATATTCTTGTGGTTTTTCAGGGAAGTTATCGCCAGCCCGCACCGGAGCTGCAATCCACCTATATAAGCTTTTACGTAATCCGAGCGCGCCGCGCGGATAATAAGAGCTATAGGCGAAATAAATTCTCGAAGGGAGGATCGCATTGTTATCTAATGCGCCACTATATGGGTTGTACCACCCACTATGTATATCTCGATGATTACGTGTCTCTCTCTCTTTCTCTCTCTCGAGAGAGACTAGAAAGTACGCGCGCAGCTATTCATGCACTTCCGAAGCTTTTGGAAAATATGACTCTGCTGCTGCTGCTGCCCCTTTTTCCTGCTTAGCTATATATATATTGGCTTGAAAGTCGAACGTTATGTATTGTGCGCCGGTGCACCGAAGATGCGACTAATTTTAGATTAATTTATGAAACGGATTAATAAACTTTGCTTGATATTAGATTATATAGTAGCGTATACTTTAAATGGTTGCTTACAACATGCCAGAGTTTTCCTTTGTGCGGCATGGAATACTTGCTGGATGATACATTCGATCCTTGAACAAAAGCTTTCAATTTAAAGGAATCCATTATACTCGTAATATTAAAACTCATATTAAATAAGTTAAAACGCAGCTGATTGGATTTTGTAGGGTATATTATACATAAGATGGATATCCAACGCGAATTTGCGATCGATTCGCGCTCCAACCATACATCACATGTATATATACACATGCGCAATGCTCGCATATAGCCAAAGCAAACGTTATTCTTGCGTGTGGTAAAAATAATTTATTACCCTAAAATTACACGCGCGGATCCGCGGTATTTAAGAATTAGCAAACGCATATAGCGCCGCGCGCACAATCGCACCGAGCAGTCTTATACATCATTTGCACGCAGCGCATCTCGCTATAAATCATATATACCAAGTCTTGTACACTTTCTCCTCGCTTGCACACACACACACTCACATACACAGATTGACAATTCCAGTGTGAGCATATCGAAACGAAAATTCCGCCAATCGCCAAACAAAAACAGTTGTCCGTTTCCGCTATTACGTTTTAAAGTATATATAGGTGCACACACGCGAGAGAGAGAGAGAGAGAGAAAGCACGAAGTGTCAATGTCAGCTGGTTGCGAAATCGTGCAGCATGCAGAGAGAGAGAGAGAGAGAGAGAGTCGGTAGCGCGCATTGAACCTCTCCCGTAGCAGCAGCAGCAGCAGCGCATTTTTCTCCATTCATCCGATGGTGCATCGCCGCGAGCGAGTAGAGTCGTAGGGTTGCAACGAGATACGTATATACACCCGCGAGACAATACCGCGCAATCGCGTAAATCAATAGCGGATCTTTTTTCTTCTCGCTCTGCTCTTTCTTTTCCATACGAGAGAGATTCCTCGATGCGGTAGTTATGTACGTACGATCCAATTCGAGAGAACGTCGATTACGTTTTCGATTCGCCGAGTCATTTCTTGAGTTATATATATAGGAGTGAGATACATTGTTTTCAGATTGGCTGCCAGGTACGCCATAGGCTCGATATCGAATAATGCCAAATGGTTTGGATGTAGATGCGAATTGCGCGGGGTGGCTTTTCGATGCTGCGACATTGTTTCTTAAACGGTCTTTTGCAAGAGCTTGCAAAAAATCATGTTTATAACTCTGCGTTGGAAAACGGAATTCTACAAAACTGTGTGAAAAATTCCATTACGTAGATAACGTTCCATCGAATTATATACATTCACGGGATATTTGAATAATCGGACTAAACGCAATTTAAACCTTGTTTATAAATTACCAGGTACGAAAGGTAAATCTCACGAGATCCTCGATCGAAGAAACTTTCGCAAAATTAATTTTCCGCATAGGGATTCCGTAGCATTTCAGTCGCGAGCGTATGATTAACGAGGTCCACGGTCGAACTACCAAACTCCATTTCACTCTCTCTCTCTCTCATGTAACATATCTGCATTTAAACACCCGCTTTTATTAAATGCGCTCGAATATAATCCTCCGAACTGTACAATCCTCGCGCAAACTGCATCATCGCGCTCGACTTTTTCACTCCACCTTCGCCCTACTCCCACATTCAATTATATGCATACGTAAAATACATCTGCACGAGTAGTAGAAGCGCACCGACAACAGAGTTCACTGATTCTTGCAGCAGCAACAGTGCAGAGTGATAGATCGTCGTGGGCGGATATATTCTTTGTGTTTGTGCACTGCCGGTATATATATATATATTGAGCGGTCAGAAGCTGTTTTCACATGGCATCTCGAGACCGCGCGCTACTTCTGTGTGTGTATATATGCAGTCACGCGGGAGTATTAGATAATCGAGGCTGAGCGCTTGTATTCCTCTGTCTAGCGGTGCGCAGGTGAACGCGAGGGACGAGATAGTATACGCGGGGGTATATATTGATCGATTGGATCGCTCGGTGATGTATTGGAAGGGCACCGCGGATTTCTATATAAGCGATAGTGTCAAAGTTAAACGGTTTATCTGCGCTTGCACCGCTACTCTTTCGATATACCCAAGCTCTTTCTTTTTCAATGAGAATATTTTTGTTTTGAAATGTTTGGCAAATTTCAATTATTATCAGCGTTACGACTTAATCGCACGTTACGCGGGTAATTTATACTCCCCGTTAATTGCCGGCTCTTAACGCTAAATATTCAGTTGGTAGATGCACAGGGAAAAAAGAAACCGTTGCCCAAACACACAACTGAATCGGCGTGCAAAGCTTTTACACCAGCGAGTGCGCGTATACAGATTCAATATCTATCCCCCTTTGGACGATAAACATTGCGTTTCGAGCAATTTATCATAGACCGAGCGCGGTTAATAGGCTCTCCGTATATATATATATATATACGAGAACTTGTAAATTGGCAAAATTTAAGTGCAGGTTCGCTCTCCGCATATAGCAGCAAAGCGAGAAATGGAAAACCCGAGGAGGATAGTCCGGGAGGGCATAAATCACGTGGGCCCGCTTATGTTAATTAATATTTTTCCCCAGCTCTACGCTATATATAAAGAGCCGATCTTCGCAATCCTAACTGTTATATATATATATATAAAAGATCCACAGCAGTTGAAATTCGACTATAATGTACATTTTATTCAAAGGGCATCGCGATCCCGTTAAACAATAGGAAACTGTCACTCGTCAAAAGCAATTCCCACGCGAGAGACGCTCTCGCAGCGGGTCTCTTTCTATTCAACGTTCGTTCGCCCCACCGCGCGTTTGTCTGCGCCAGCGCTTTATATTCGCGAACCAGACCCGCTGCGGATTAAGTAATATAATTATGTCATTGAGATTTAAAGGTAATTAAGACTAATTACTGTCAAAAAAAACAAGGTCTAATAAAGAAGAGTCGGTGGCGGGTGTTGCACACTTGCGGCTAATGGCTTACTAACCGATTATATAACTAATAATAAAAATTAATTAGCTAAAAGAAATCGCATGAGAAGTTGATATTTCCATGCTCCGGAGGAGGAATTGGAGCAATTAATAAGTTTTAAGCTCCCATTGAATTTGCGCTTGATAATAGTTACAACGACTGCATGCTGATCGGTATCGTGCGGTACACCGCACAATTATTTATAGATATGGTTTTGAAACAGCGCTATAAATTCGATCTAATCGCGCGCATCTGTGGAAAAGTCTCGCGACAAAATTAAATCCCCATTCTCATCGAATCAATCATACATCGGAACTGCGACAACCGCCAAAACCAAAGAAAGCAAAGGAACGCTAAATTATCATCGACGATAAAGATTCTTCGAAACCGCGGATAACAAAGCGAAAAAAAAGGAGGCTTGAAAAAAAAAAAACTTTCCCACGCTATACACACGTTGCTCGGCAGTCACAGACCAGCCAAAAGTCGCAACCTTCGTTCTCGCGTAGAGCATCCCAAGGTATACATACACATCCTGCGAATCATCATCAAGACGAAAATCACCGCGGCGCACAATTGCACAACGAGAGCTACTATACACGCTCTCCTCGAGGTCATCATCTCCAGGCCAGGCAAAACGAGATCAGAGTGAGAGTACAAGGTACACAACTGCTGTGCCGCCGGAGAGATTCTGCGGTATACACGTAATAATAATAAGGCGTGTGTCTGTGTGTGTGTGTTGCACGTAAGTCGAGCGCTTTTGAACGCGCGCTCGGGTATAGACAACAAAAAAAAAAGCAGCCAGTCGCCTCTCGGGCCTTAGAAAGTCCTATTATCGGCGCGGCATATACCTCACGATCGACGCAATTTTTAAGCGCCTGCCGACGCCACCACCGCCGCACCCGTTGTGTATTAGGCACTTACATCGCCGCTGTATTACTGCGCGCTCTATCCCAGGATGAGTCAATTTCTTATGGTATAGACGATATCGAGACGAGTGCAGTAGCGCCGTTAAACAATGCGGTAACGCCGTTATAGCAGAGGGCGAGGACGCGCGACGCCGTTTGATATGGCCCAGGTTTATCTTGGACGCTTCTCGAGGAAAATTGTGTTTGTTGCATCGAGTCCGAAGATTTTGTCAGAAACAGTGTGTACGTTGTACAGTCTATTGTATATAGGGCTGAGATATTTCGTATGAACTTTGCACCATGATAAATTAGAGCACGACGAGCCAATTTATTCTTACGTCACTGAATATATAAGCAATCCTCGTTAGGCCTGCATGTACACGTGTATAATTGTAACGAAAACCGGGCCCAATATACATATATGCCCATCAGCTTTCGTAAACTATTAAATTACACAAAATGCTCGCAATTAAAGTCAATTATTATCGAGCGCTGCTTATAATAATTTTCCTTTTTAAATTAGACACATTTCAAATTTATGCACCAAAATAATTAAGCGCTTTGGCGAATTTAATATATAATCGATGTTACAATACATAGAGGCGATGCAAGAGAGATACCGCGGTAAACTAAATAATCTCTCACAGATCCTGAAACGAATATAATATCCCGCATCTCGCGATGCTAAACTTTTCACTCTCCCCGCGACTTTTTTTTTTTCTTTGCTTTATACACAATAGGTCGGTATAGTGATATATAAGTTCATAAAAATGTCTGGAGCGCCATTGTTGAGATATATAGAGGCCGTGTATAACGAGGAAGGAAAAAATTGGAATCATCCTGGAATTCGCTTTTAATGAAGTTGAGCATGCACATAGTGTCGGCACTTCAGGTTATACAGAAAAGTTTCATAGCTGCAGCTGCAATAAATTATTCGATCTTCATTACGTTTTTTATGGCAAGGTACAGCACCTGTTATCAAATTAAATACATTTGTTCATTAAAATACAAATGTTATACACAATATTAAAGCACTGCGATGGCGAAAAAGAACTTCGTTAGACCGAAGGGGATAAGGCAAAGTTTTGCCGATTTTTACCGAAATCTCCGCACTACGTATATAATATACATCCTCCTTTTCTATTTATAAACAATGATTTCAAGCTGCAGCATCACGAGTACAATAATCCTTTTATTATCAGGACATCTATTCGTTTCATCAAAGTTACGGCCGGAGTAACGTGTGCCGCAACAATCGGCTACCCCATAACATTTATCATGACGGACAGGTAAACCAATTTTCTCTCCTGATACAATGCGGAATTTTCACAAATTACAGCATCCTTCATTAATAAACATGTATATATAGACTCTCTGTCCGAGCGCCTTAAAATCTGCGGCAGCGAAAAAATCCCACCCGACAAATATACAATATATAAATCACAGGGAAAAATGCGCACGGAAAAGCAGTGGTAAATCATCGATTTATCGTCGAATCCCTTGAACGCGGGGCTCGTATGCAGGCACAAGTGGTTATACAATGCCCGCGATGAACAACAATAAGCGACGCCCCATAGAACCATTGTAATCCTCGCGCTAATCCTCTTCCCTTTTGCACTGGGCTGCGCATAAACAGCTTAAGCGTCGTTTAGATTTACAAGGCGGTACGAGCTTTTCGTCGTGCGGCTGGATCGTTCGCTTGCCATCACAACCAACTGAGAGAGACGATATATATATATATATATATATATATACACAGTATTGTGTGTGCATGCAGTATAGAAGCGAGAAGTACATCATAGGTATATATTTTCACGCGCGGCGACGGCTCGAAAATGCGAGAGTCACGCGGGTACCGTGTTACATTACTTTGGGAAAAGACGCGCTTTTTGTTCAATGCGCATTAAGATATAAAACGTGGCAATATTGGGAAAGAGTTGCCGGGGCGATGACGACTACGACGACAACGACGAGAGTATGAGGAGCGAGTTGCGCGCCTTTGATGTGCTTATACACGTTATATTTGCTCAAGGCGCAATGTCTTGTATAATGATGCGCTTGTGATTAGCGATTTTTGTCCGCGACTGTGCTTATAATTCTCGCGGTCGTTAAAAACACACTGTATATAAACTAAATTTATTATGAATTTAAAATGATATTTATAGCTGAATATTATAGTTGCTAAAGTAATATTCGATTAATTTAAGATTAGCTAATTCTTTAACGATCACCTATATTACACTTGATCACGGGAAATATTTCTTCGGTAATACTATCAAGTATATATATGTTTACGGGAATTTAGATATTATTCGACGGTATATCGTACGCATAAACTTTTCCATTATGAACTGAAAACTGCTTAGCATCTACCGCTATCAGTACATGTTTTCATTTTCACGAAACATTTAATCATTCGTAATCTTTCGCGCAAGTACTTGTATACGCTATTTTCCAAGTGCGGAAATCCACATACCCGCGCCGCATACCACAAAATAAATAAAAACATCAAATACATCGCCATGCACAATTTGTATATTACAACTGCATAGTCGTGTTATCTACTATTCGCTGTAAATTAAAGGTGTATATACCGCATAATCATCCGCCGACATTCCTGATTTATCAAACAATCGTTTTATGCGATAGTGAAGCCATCGATATAACTAAAGAGCTGTCGAATTTATGACACGTATACTAGTACCATCGCGTCGATATAAACTATGGAAAATTTAATGCCGCGAGAATATGCCGATTCTTATTTAACGCTGCCACTTTCAATATGTAATGATTATCTATTTAAGCTTTATTCAATATCTCGAAAATGGCATTTATGTAATAATAATACGAGTGTATATAGCGAGGCCGACAATAACCCGCTAACGGACTCTCGAGAATTCCACGTGCCATTGTTTCTAAATGCCAAGAGTGTGTGCCTTTTGATGAAAAACAAGGCTATTTTAACCGCATTGGAAAAAGTTAAAAGCATGCATTATAAGCTGCAGCACGCGGCTCATAGGCATATAGGCGTAAGTGGATAGATACCGAGTTTAGCAAGACGCGCGCGTCTTCGCTCGATATCCAAAAGCTTTATAATGTTTTCTTTTGTTGCGGGTTTGAGACAATTAAAAAAAATAACATAAAAATACAATTGAAATTGTGAAATGCGCGACAAACAAAGCCAAAGAATGCTTTATTTATACTCTTGTGTACTGATTTCGTTATTTTGTTGACTGATAAAAAGTCCATTTTTAGCTCGGATAATTGAGACTTTTAGATTGAAAATTACGATTTCTTACTTATAAAGCTATCGCTCAATTTTTATGTCAAATGAGACAAGTATTTAAGACTAACTAGTTAGACGGTGTTTAAGATTAATTCGTTAAAGCAAACAAAAAATTGAGGATTTAAAGTTATATATATACTTTATCTGAAGTTATGATAATGTATGACGATAATTTTTCTAATAATAATTATTGATGATGCAATACGAACTAAAACAAATTTCTTTTTATGTGTATTTCGTGTTCAATTAGCAGTTGTATGCCTTCTAAAATATGATAATACAATGAAAAGTAAAGAAATATTTGTAGATTTACATTTAATGTTTTCCTTAATTTATCGCTTCATAAGAAATTGCACTTAAAATTAATATCTTACTCGAGAAAAACGCATTCAACTATATTTAAAATTGGAACGAATCCAAATAAACATCCCACTTGTTTTTCCTATCTCCCGAAACTTGAATGAGTAAAATTTTATTGATTTATATATATATAAGAGAATGTTGACTCAATGGCATTTGGACAAATGTTGTATACTGAAAATGTAAAAACTGTACTCCAAGATATTTGTAGCTTTCAACTCTTTTTATTCTAATATATATAATATTTTAATTTACTATACAGTTAATTGTATTTGATGTTATCTTATTCATTTGTTTCGTTTCAAGCTTATCTACGAATACAACTAATGTTTAGGAAATGATCATTAAATATGGATTACTTGTTTTATAATAATGGCAGTTGATTCTATTAGTTTTTATACTTTGTTCAAATACGAATCATAACAAATAAGGGGCATGGGCAACTACGCGTATATCATTTTCCCCCACTCCCAAGTTCCTATATCGAATTCCTTCGTAACGTACACCCTTTTATTCACGTATTATAGTTTACCAATTGAACCGTGAAATTTAATAACTATATAATTCCGCAATCGAAGCTTGAAACCGTTAAGTTTTTACTGATTCACAAGTAAAAAAAAGTACTGTTTAATTTGTATAGCAGTCACATTTTTACTACTCCTTTAATTACATATTTATATATATATTTTTTATGGTTTACGAGCGGGAAATCCGAACTAATGAAATAAGTAAAAAAAATTAACCGATTCTCAACTTTAGCGAGTGCACGCGGACCAATTCATTTTGGTAAAACTTTGAGGCACATATAGGCATATCGGATCCACTCGAAGAATCGCTCTATACCCGCACTATGATTTAATTCCTCGAATATCGCTAGACCAACAAATAATCCGCAAATCACAGCAGCAGCAGCAGCAGCAGCGCGAAACAATAAAACAACAAAAAAAAAAAGAAGGAATCCATCGCATAACACGATGTAGTACATAAATGTAAACACGCCGATTGCACAAATCGATATACAACAGCGATCTATAAAAGCCAAAGACGGTTTGCGTCACAGACGGTAACAGTTGCACGCATTAGTTCTCGCCCCGCGCGCTTACCCAACTATACAGATATATACGTATATTTGTATGTATCCCCAACTTCCCCCACCCTCCCCCCAAAAAAGTGCTGCTCGACACCACCCGCAGCTTCTTCGATTTCTGCCTTGGTGCATACATAGGGCGAGGCATAATCCAGCAGACGCCGATGGCTTTCATAATATATTGTATACACGCACACCGAGAATCGGCTGCGCGCTGATGTTGCGGTAATCGCGGCAATAAAATAGCCTTTTTTGTTTCACTCGGCACAACAGCAGCAGCAGCAGCAACAGCAACTTGCTCGCGCTTTTATATTTACAGCCGCGGCGCGGGATATATTCTCGCGTCTCGCTGCTGTTCAATTGTGCGATTGGACGGGATCGATAAGTATATATATAGGTAGTGACTGTAGAGAGAGACGGGTGAAGAAGGAGAAGGAAAAAAAAAAAAGATTTCGTAGGGATCCCCCTTTCGTTATTGTTTTGTGCGGCGATCTCTTCTCCCGTTGCTAAACATCTACCGCGAGCCGCGCGCGCTTCATGTACAGATACATCTGGATTAAGTTTGTAAGAGAGAAGTGTTAAATGGGTGGCGCGGACGCGCGATTGTTTCTCTCTCATCTTTAGCGCGCGGGGCTCAATTTGCTCGTTCGCGCGCCGTCGCAGCCGTGAGAGATGATACGATGATACAGTGTACATTATAAAACGTGGCGCTTACAGGTCGCAAGAGAGGACTTTCGGATCGGATGAGGAAATTTATGACCTTAGGGATCGTGAGTCTGCGGGGATGAATCGAATGCGTTTTTTTTTCTCCTATATATACGGTTTAATGATGAAATTTCGAGGTTGAAAGTGTAGTAAAGAGTGTCCTCCATAATTTACTCCTTTTTTTTTTTATATAGAGGCGATCGATGTTGAAAATTGTAGTTTTGTATGTTTGGCTTTCGTGTTATTCTTGCACGCGTGCGGGTAATTTTGTCTATTTATCGTGCGATTTACCGCACGCTAACGATTCGTAAGAATCATAAAACTATCACTACGTAAGATATGTGTATATATACTTTATTTGCGACTATCGTCGACAAATTGCGTTACCAAATGAGAAAATTAGGAATTTTAAGATGCATTTTTTTGGTAGACATGCAACGTTTTTTTTTTTATTTTCAAGCATTGCGCTTTTATCGCGTTTACCTAGTATTGCGCAGATTGATTGAACTCGCGAAAGTCATGTCTGTATATATTATTTTTTAGTATATATATCATGAAATAATATACCTATATATACATATTACAAAAAAAAATAATATGTATAAAAATTATTCAGATTTCATTTGACGAGCAGTATCTAAATCAATTTGTTTCTCTTAATAAAACTATCCCGAAGTCGAACATAAAAATTTAATTATGTTTGCTATTAAATTAAGAAATAACCGATATAAGTTCAGAAAAACTTTTAAGTAGATATACATCGGGCAAAATATAGTAGCACGTATCTGACTAGACTAGCTTATATACTACATTCGTCTCAGTTCAAAGAAAAACCAAAGTTCAAAAAAGGATCAAATTTTCACAATCACACATAATCTCAATGTCGAAACACATCGTCGCTTTTTCTATAACCTTAACTTTAAACAACTCGCTAACGTTATTCGTTCCGCATTTTATTCGAGCGCACTCATTTAGTCCTGCCGTAAATTACAAAATAATATAGAAGTAACAGCGTTATAAGCGTATAAAGCTCCTCGAACGACCCTCTAAATAATCCAACCAATATAAACGCAGTAACACATTTTCCTAAACCATTGAAATAATTCAAATGCAAATACACACATACACATAATATATCGAGAGAGGAGATGCATTAAGCGAATCTTCCCCAATGTAACGCGGCATTACGCAACTTTTAAAATCTAAATCATCCCAGTCTTTAATGCCTGTGCAATAAAAACACTGCGCGAGGCCAATTATCGCTTATAGCATTTTACAATTCACCGCGATGTATATAACATTTCGACTACTCGTCCCGTGTAATCACCCCATCAAAACCTGATTTCGTTGCAAAACGCGTCCACTCGAAACGCTTCTCTCTCACTCGGCTCTTACAACGATAACCGCTCGCTAGCGCCGATTTTTATATTCGCGAAATTTATCGATAAGTATTCTTATATTGCTCGCGTCTGTAAAATAGTTGGAATTCGAATTAAAAAAAAGTGGGTAATTAGCTGCGTTTCGAACCGCGGCCGTTTATACAAAGTACGTCTGCTCGCAAATGGATGCATCAATAAGGATTACCTGAAAAATTGCAATATTCCCTTGATTGAATTATAACTGGGATACTAAGTATAATGCAGAGCTGCAATTATAATATGGAATGTAATGAATTGGATGTTCGGTTTGTATGCGAAAGTGCATAGGCCGATATAAAAAGATCATCGCGCCACTCTGCATCTCACGATTGCGAGGACACGATAAGTCGCGGGGATATTTTTAATGCCTTGGATACAATGTAAAGGCGATTCATCCCTCGTAAATTATTCGAGTGTTTTATGTATTGACCTTTGTATAATAGTTATGGCATTCGACAAAGCTTTTATAACGATTTCGTTGTGCGACGCGGGACTAAAATCTTGACCTTTATATTCGCGTGCATATCTCAACTGGGTCGAATGCAATAAATGCTTCGCCTTTTATTGTTTCATTAAAGCTCGCGTTGAAACGTCGAATTTTGCAACAAGGCATTTTATACTCGCTTGAAAATTCTAATAAGATATTAATATTGTTGTATATGTCGAGTGTTATATATTACTGTATACTAATTGAAATTTATCTTTATATTGTTCTAAATTTTTCAAATATTTCAAATATTATCTGTATAGTACGTTTGTATCTTACAACATTGAAAAAAAAAAACAAAAAAAAAATAGCCGAAATAAAGCACAGAGGTTTGAAAGGCTTAATAAAAAAAATTTCAAAAAAAGTAGCTATTTATAGAATCAAGAATAATTATTGAAAAAACTGTTCCAAAAGAGATTTTGGATTGACGTATAAGGATAGCTAATTCACTTTCACTCGTCTTGCCGGAATAAAAGTTTCACCTACTTTTAATGTGTATACAAGAAAAAAAGAAAGACGCGACGTCTACAATAATCTTTTAAAAGTCATAACTTCATTTTTAAACGTTCACTATAGCACTTTAAATTAATCTGAATAATCAAATCGTAGCTCTGATGATCGATCAAACGTGTGTTTAATTATGACATCATGGAAGCATCTATGAAATAATTGTTACAAATTACTATGTTGGGTAACGAAATTATGTTATGCATTTATTTCTTTCTCATCTTTTATAAGAATTATGTCATCGCTGAAGGCTCGCGAAAAAATCGTGCACATATCTAATATTTCATTTCGGTTATTACAAGCACGAAATTTCCAGCAAACGCATCCCTACGCCGAAACAAATTTCACAGTTCCATAAGGAAGAGCCGAACAGCTCCATTATAAAACACCGCGTAAGCGCAGTCGACAACAAAATCACTCCTCGCATCGATACACTCCACCCTGACATAAACCAGCACTTAACCATACCGCGAAAGAGCCCGTACAAATATTTTGTAACGATCAACGACCTTTAACGCTGAGTTTTGACAGCGAAATTGACAAAGGAAAAAAAGGTTCAATTGAACTCTCATCCGATCGATAATAAAGCATATCGGTTTCGCACAGTCTCTCCGTCAATATACAAGGAAGCGCTCTTTCCCTCGAATATACATTGCACAAGCACACACGAAGTCATTGGCGATTAGGATGCGCTACTCACTCTCTCTCGCGACCTGAGAAGTTATTAGCGCATCCTTATCCCACTAATTGAAGACCTGTAAATTACAAGTCGGCGAGTCGCATATATATATAAGTATGCGCGCGAACTCGGTGCAAGATCATCATCGCCGCATTCTTTAGCGCGCGCCGAGCTGCATATCGTTTATATATACACGCGTGTGTATGTGTATTTGTAGGAGACGCTTATACCGCCGTAGAGAGATGATTGCGCGGCAGGAGTGCGTTTGATATCGTTTTTAATTGCATTATACGCGGCCGTGCGTGCGCCTCGTCTTCTTCTTACTCTTCTTCTATCTTTGCCACGGACTTGCGTAATGTAAGATCTACTCTCGAGCTCACGCGAGCGCTTATATACACACCAACCTCCTTTCCACGCGATCCTTTTTTTTCTTTTTTTCAAAAGTAGAGGTTTGCTCTCGTACAGAGTGTGGGCGAATTTAGATGGGATTCTTCTTCGCCTTGATATATGTGTGTTTTTTTTTTCTGCGTGTAGCGTTTGCTTGGCAAGAGAGAGAGAGAGAGAGAAAGTTGGCGCGAGCGATCATGGATGCACTTTTTCACGCGCGAAACTGCTCGGGGCCTTTTCACACAAGGAATTCCCGGCGCAATCGATGCGTATATTATTTGTGCGCTGGAAATTGATGTTTACGTGTAAAATCGTACCGAATTCTCGAGTTGATGCGCGCGCGCTGCTGGGTTGCGAAATCGGGATTGAGATTGGGAAAGCCGACTGTACATAACATGGATTGCGATCGGATTGTTTCGGGCGGCGTTTGAACGCGATTTGACAGCGACCAACCCAGATATATAAGAAAACAATGAACGATGACATACCAATATGCTAATCTAATCTAAGGACAATTAGCCGATGTATAGTAACAGGTGATACACGTAATAGTATAGTGTGTTCTTTCTTATGCGCGCTTTCTTTGCGCTTAGAGCCTTGAAATTAGCTTTCTTCTTTGTCAGCGATTGTGAACGACTTAGGTACGCATTACGAACTCGCGATTAACATTCAAAATTGGATTAGAGCGAGAAATGCTGCTGAACGCGAGTGAAGATGATGAAGTGCGCAGTGCTGACATACGAGAGATAATTCATTTCTGTATATTTTGGCCTCGCTATTCTTTCTATGTACTAATAAATTAAATATTCTTTACATGTACCTAATTCTAAACGTTGTAATACGTTCTTATTCTATAAAGATTATTTATTACAAAACGAAAATGATTTGCAAAAGATGATCGAATGATGTATGCTTACAAACGCAGAAAAAGAAATATAAGAGTAAAAAAAAATCGAGATCTGCAGTACACGTTACATTTAAAATCCATGAAAAATCATTCTGCAGAAACCTAACACTGTAGCGCATGGCACTAAGATGAAAACAAAAGTGTACGGTCAGAAAAAAAAAAGTTTCTAACCCGAGTACGACCAAATAACTTTGGTACAAAGAAGAAGAAGCTTTCGCAACTTTGTACAGCAGCGGGATGTACGAGCTAAATCGAAAATATCATAACCCACACCGCGCGTCCATTTGCAACTAATGCGTACACGTATAATAATGCCCTCTTTAATGCGAGCGATCAAAATCGAAATCTGTCGCGCGTGGGAAAATGCAGTTCATTGCACACACATTTCCCACTCGCGCGACTCGGTATGATGCGCTATTCTATATTTACCAGGGCGCACGGAAGGAGAAGACTGTTCCTCTGTCGCGGCCTTCGCTGGCAATTACACCAATTCGAAAGCACTTTTCTCTCTCGCTGTATGTTATTTATCTTTATCGTTTTTTGTGTAATCGCGAATGATTTCAGCGACGATAATCGCCAAAATGTTTTTTTCTTCTTTTTTTATTTTCGTTCAGCTCTTTAATGCGAAGATTCGAGCAGCGATGAGTATTAAGTATATACGAGTTATATATACGTGGAAAACGATTTGAAAAATTCGCTGATTCAAGTGACTTTCGGCGAACGCATTTCTTCCAAAGTACATCTACTATGGCATTTTGGAGAATCGATGCTCGTATAAGTACGTGTTTTAGTGCTCGTAATGTTAATAGAGGCTGCTAATATATACGCTCCATCGCGTAGTAGCCATTAGATTTCATAATGCACTGTCGTAATTTCATTCATTCAGAAAATACGATGAATAAATGCAGTATTATATAGTATTACAGATTTGAGCCCATTGAAGATTTTGCTCTCGATAATTATAATTGGAAAAAAACTGTGGTGTTGATGCGGAACTTAAATATTCAAGATATAGTAAATATACGAAACATCTATTGTATTATTATCGAACCAATCCGCGATTAACAAATGAATCTATGAACAAAAATTTAGCGCACTACAATATTGTGAAAAAAAAAGTTCATCAAATAAGTTCAACACGCAAAAAAATAGTTCGTTGGATAAACCAACATGACTTTGTTGGCTTGGTATTTGTTGCTCTAACTAATAAGTTAGTAAATACAAAAAATTGTACTTAGTCAACCTAAGAAATGCGTATATTAGATGCTGTAACCAAAAAATTTGATAGGAGTAACAAAGAAACTTGGTTTTCTAGCTAAAGAATAGTAGGGTAGTTACTTCTAGAAACCATGTTGGTAAGACTAACTACTAGGCGGCGGCAAGCGCGCGAAAGTGAGGCATTGTTTTGTGAGAGTACACGCGTGAAAGATGTCCAATATCGTGAGTGAATTGCTGGAAGAGTGGGGTTTAGGGCAGTACAAAGAAAAATTTGAAGGTAAGTTTTATGAACGAAAACCTAATTAAAATAGATATTAATATTGATATAGAAACCTCAATGACA
>UELV01176675.1:0-15953 GCA_900490015.1 Megastigmus stigmatizans | reverse complement strand
CATATATAGTATATTGAATTCAAAATTTATTTTAGTTTTTAAAAACATTCTTCTGGTATAGTAATAATTAAGAGTAAATAAATTAAAAATTGCTATACTGGTATACTAATTATTAAAATAATATTTTCTAGAACTTAGCATACTTCAATTTTACTATACTGTCTACTAAACATTAGTAAACAGCGACTCTGTCTCACCATTGCTGAATATTATAGTAATTTTTCATGAAGTTTCTCGCAATTTTTAGTGAACTATTTTTCTCCGTGTAGTCAACTTCGAAAATCGGCCATCGTCGCACGCGCGCTCCACGAATATTACACATAACAAGCGATTGAAGATCGCTCGGGTCGCAATTGCTTCACGGGCCGCTGCGTTTTATATCATTAGAAGCGGGGAATTTTCACGTCTCGCTAGTCAGCAGTGGTCCACGTGATATAGGAGCCGTGTGTATTAACGCAATTATAGAGTCGGGCCGCCCTGCGCGTGTCATAGGGTGTATTATACACACGGCGGACATCATAGTCGTCGCTCCCGTCGTCGTCGGAAGCACTTAAACGCTCAACGATCTTCCCTCGATACCCTCTGGCTCTCCTGCACACACACACACATACACCCACACACTGTGTCTGCTTCTATACATATAGCTATGAGAGAGAGAGAGAGAGAGAGAGAGGATTGTTGACAAGTCGTGCGCTTGACCGATGGCACGTATAGGCGTCTCCCGAGTGCGCGGAGCTATGCGGCACACGCAAGAAAATCCTTGCGGTGGCTCTTCAAACCTGTACGCGGAAGAGAAAGGGGAGTAGCGCCAGTGGAGACAGCTATTGTGCGCGGTTAAAAAGCGACGGGGGGAGGGCAGGAAGAAAAAGCTGCGCGCTATATAGGCGAGGATGAGGATGAGCTGCGGGTCGACGTCGCAGCGATTTATTTCGAAAAAGCTGAAGGGAAACCCTCGAGGAAACAAAGTTGTTAAAAGCTTCGCACCGTCTGAGCACACACACACACACACACACGGGCGCGCGCGTCATGATCGTTTTGCTGACCCGAATGAGTGCGTGGAGGGCGAAGAAGAAAAAAAAAAGCGAACGAGTCTTCCCCCTCTATAGCCCGCGGGATCCACGGGGGAGTGGGGAATAGAGAACGATGAAAGCGAAAGGGCGAAACTTTTCACGCACGCAGCGGCAGCTCTGGGAAAATACCCCACCGATATCCGAAGCTCTTTGCCCGCGCGTCGAATCGCTACTTCTCTTTCTCTACGCCGCCGCAGTGGAGTGACTGTATCAAAAGCTGTGGAGCTGACTGACGACGATCTGAATCGAAACTTTCCGACCCTGCACGCATATATGCATTAGAAGTACTTCTATTGGAATGGGTATTAAAGCTCGGTTGCGCGCCACACTAGAAGGATCGTTAGCTTCTAATTTTAACCCATTGTAGCAACCGTTCCCCTTGCTTCTTTTGACGCATTTTAAACTACTCTAGCTCGAAATGGGCTCTCGAACGGAGCTAATCAACGCCGATATGTGGGTTGGAAAAAAGATGGAGTTCGCGTCGAGATGAATTTTTCCGATGATCGCTAAGAGGATGACTTAGAAATGCTGTTCAGGGAGCGTATCGTGCAAAGTGGATGGTTAATTGAAAAAGTATCGATTCGACTTTGACACCTTTCTCGCGCTCCTTCGAATCTTACTTTACGGAATGGAAAGTGATTTCCAATGAGAAAGAGGAAAGTCAATCTGAATATGAATTCTTGTCGCCTAGATTTTTTACACAAGAAGTAAACGCAAGTAACGAAAGATCTTGAGCTTCTCTTCTCAATATACCTATGCTATATTTCATCCGTCGCTGTTATTTTATTCTGAAAATTGAAACGATTCGTCGTCCATACACGTTTGCAATGAATATAAGGCGTGGCAAAAAATAATTTAGTTGAAATCATTGGCATAAGAGAAGAAAATGCGTATGAAAGAAAATCACGCCTCAGTTCAACTGATTTATCATAATATTTTCATAA
Source organism: Megastigmus stigmatizans (assembly GCA_900490015.1). Lineage (NCBI taxonomy): Eukaryota > Metazoa > Arthropoda > Insecta > Hymenoptera > Megastigmidae > Megastigmus > Megastigmus stigmatizans. The sequence continues at coordinate 13,939 of UELV01176675.1, read as the reverse complement.
TAGTAATACAATGATAATACAATGATAATACAATGATAAATATAGTTTTATCGTTTCGTGATTTAAATGTACTTTATCAGGAAATCCACATCGATCACACATAACGAATAAGCAATAAATTCGAGCTGTATACATGTACCAGAAAAATCAGCGCTCGTATAGAAGGCCATTGTCGAACAAGTCGTCGCTTTTAAGCGCTCGGAGGATAACAATGCTCGCGTCGCTCTTTATTTTCAACGTCGAACCCCCAAGTGGCCACTCTCCGAATGTTACTTTATTCAATGTATCAAAGGCCGGTGTTCGGAAACAACTCGGAAACAATTACTCCAAAGCCAGACTATAGGCGGGTGGGAGGGGCGATAGAAAAACAGTTCGAAAGTTATCTTTTAAGCGCGAGAACATCGACATCCTCTCTCCAGAGAGAGTGAGAGACTATCCAGCCGAGTGTAAAGCCTTGCAAATGTATCGCCATAGAGAGAGGGAAAAAAACAAGCACACACCGGGTACAAAAGCGAAAGTGTACAACACGGTAAAACTTCCAGTTTCACCGGGTCAAGCGTACATTTATAATATCGGCCCAAGTAGGTTTTATATATACCGAAAAACCCGGGCGACAAATCACGAGAGGAATCACCCGCGGTAGGAGTAGCTGCACTAGATACAAGCTGTTTTACTGGCTGGAGGATCGCGTCAGCGTTATCGGGAATCCCCGGGTAATAGAGGTGTTTAATGAAGCGAATAGAAACTCTCGAGGAAAATGGGTTTCCCAGCTGCACCAGCCGGTTACGTTCCAGAGGTGCGCGCGCGCGGACCGATGCAATTGCATCAGCACTCAAAGCCGCGCGCTTGCGCGGGAAGAACAAAAAAAAACTGGATTAACAGCTGCGAAGCACGTTCGCGACGCGCGCAGAGAAACAAATGGTGCATGCGTATGTGGGCGATGTATACGTGAGGAGGCTACATACCGAAACTTAATTTGCCTTCTTTCTCGACGGCGCGCGCGCAATAGTCCACACTTTTAGAACCTCCGCGACACGCGTATATACGATGGCTGTCTCGACCGACTAATTCGCGACAATGTCCGCGAGCGTGGCATATTTTTGCACGTGCGCTCGCCGCCAATTCGCACGAGCAGGATAACCCGACAGAGTCTGCACGTAATAGATCGTAGTCTCCCTCCCTATCCCCCCCCCCTCCTCGCACCAGAGTTTAATGCATATCAATGCAAGAGCACGAGGCGCTGAAAAGAGGTACATATATACGGTGTGTGCACGGGGTACGTCCGAGTCCCCCGTGCACTATATAACTGCGACGGATCGAGTAGTTCGAGTGCATGTATAATCAGACGCGCCGGGACACGATATGTGCCGAGAGGATAATAATAGAAGCTCTCGACAAGTGCATCCAAGATTGAAAGCGAGAAAGAGAGACAGAGAAACAGAGAGAGAGAGAGAGACTTGCATAGGTACAGATATATAACGATATATGTATGTGTGGGAAGGTATGAAAGTGTCGCAAGCTTGTGAACGATCGATAATGCTCTCTCTTTCTTCTCCTCGAGGCACTTTTATTGCGCACCGAGGTCTGGATATAAGGAGCACGCAGCTATACTGCTCGCAAGCTGCTGAACGATAAAGAGAGAGAGAGAGAGAGAGAGAGACAGCTTTCTAACGAGAGCTCATGCTTTTCCTCCTTCATCCCAGCTCCCCCTTCCCCTCCCCCTCTTCATTCTTTACGCTCTTTTGCTCTCCCCATAGGGCTCCTGCACGAATGATAAGGAATCATCGACGCAGCGAGGCTGCAGCTGCAGAAGCGAAAAATATGGCGGCACTATACCTTATACTGCCCATCGCAGCCGTTGCTTTCTTTCCGCTCTTTCTCCCTCTCTCTCTCTCTCTCTCTCTCTCTCTCTCTCTCACGCCCCAGGAGGAATGGCAAAATAAGTCCTAAATAGGCATGGCCTCGCCGAGCGGAAGAATGAAATTTAATGCCCAGCTCTCAGTCATCAACATTCCTCGTCGTATATAATACCCTCCATTGGCTATACGTGGCAGCTTTTTTGCGCAAAACTCTGGAGAGGCTACATTTTTTTTATACACCCCTATATCTTTCTTACCTATATAAGGGATACTCGAGAGAAGAGAGAAGAAACGAAGGAAAATAAATAAAAGGGCACTTCGCTTTTAATTTACAATTGATCGATACGCTCGGCCCGCGAGATTTGTACGCGATGCATAATTCATGGATGGTTCGTGAGCTGTCGAATTCGGTGTGTCGTAACAGTTCGTGACCCAGTGGCTGAAAATCCTATTGAATTTGGTGGTTATCAGAGTGTTTTGTATTACAACGTGCTATCTGCTTATGTTAAAATCGAATTTTGCGTGAACTATGCCAACCCCCTCGACACTGACAGTTTAGAAACGACGCTGCGCGGACCGGATAAAAGTCCGTTTAAAACTATATATATATATCCAACCTGTTGCTCTTCAAAGTGCCGTACATATTTATGGCTATCAATACAAATAATCTACAGCCGAGCGGTGAACTTGAGCACTCGCGTATTTGCCGTTTTGGATTTATACCAAGGACGATGTAACATTTATATCGTAGCCGAAATGTTTAAAATGTCATGAATTTTAAATGCTTTGATTAAATATGGATGGTGCGAGTGTAAATCAAATTATAAGCTTACTTAGTACGATAACTGTCCTATATACAAAAGGTATAGAAAATAATATTATCTTGGATTTTAATTGAACGATGTAACGGCAATGATAATAAATAATAATTGAAACTTGAATGCACAAATCGATATGTCTTACTATTGCTGGGATACGAAAAATATGACTATCCTGATGTATTGAAAAATTGTATTTTAAAAGATCTTACAGTAAGTAAGTTTTTAAATCTTCTCTTACTCGAAATAGGATAAAAGCTATTTCTACTTTTGGAATTTAAGAAAATCCCTGTATATCCGAAAAGGGTAGAAATCAATTTCGTTGTATCTTCAAATCCTCTACGGCATCAAAATTTATTCAAAATTTGTTCCCCGTGTTCTACACTTTCCATTTTAGTGGACGAAATTATAGCCTTATTCACTTGGATATATTGCGCGATAATAAAATAAAATTGTATGTGCCTGTATATATATATATTTGCTTTAAAATAGTATGGCGTGAGAACGGCTCTCATTAAATCGATATAATTTTTTTATAACATCGTTGATATGTAATACATAATAGATACCGTTTATAATGAAATATTTGTTAAGAATTCTGTATATTTACCAATACATTTAATTAAATTTTGATAACCATATTATAAATTATGAGATATAGGTTAATATATACTATGTATATATTTTCTTCGGATTAATAGCTTCTTCGAATTCTATCGAAAAATAAAATACGAAGCACTGACATTTCAGATTATAGCTGACAATACATGGCCTTTGCTATTTTGATTGCGAGGTTCAGGTTGGAATAATACTTATATAATAAGAGTGAAATTACTTTGTTTCAGCATCTAGTTTTCTTTCGAGGCGTTCGCAGAAACACTCTCTAGCTTCTTTTTCTTATTTTAAATACTGCACTTATTTCGCTGTGTAAAAATGGTATGTGTTTTAAGCCTGTGAAGTGGAGAACAATTTTAGACTTTCTGTGCGTTGCACGTCAGTAAATCATAGGGCTAATACATTCCCTTTCAATCAGTCGATTCCTAATTCATGTATAAAGTAGATTTATTGCAAATTATAGTGCACAAGACTGCAGAGTAAATTATTTAGCACTTTTTATACTTTTTATATTTGCCAAGTCTATAAAAATATAATACCGTAAATGTAAAAAAAAAAACTACAGTCGCAAATCATTTCAAATGGTTATAATTTTCTAAACTGACATTTCGATTACTTTTAATCACCATATCTCCGAAACCCGTGCTCAATTTTAATTGGTTTTAAATATTCATGATTTCACTCCTACGCATTACACTAATTTCAGCTGTGATAATCACAATCTCTATTTCTCTGTGCCTTTATGGGAGCTAAAACTGAGTACACTTTAATTCCAATTTCCAATTAAAAACATTTTTTTAATGCAAATATTGCGTTTAACCAAAAAAAAAACATGTTTATTTCACCTTATAACAAAGTTGAAAAACAATATATTTCCTTATTTTCACGATAGCCTTGAGAAAACCTGACTTCGTAGCTGATAAACATCGCATACAATTTTATCTTTCGCATTCAACACTAAAATGACTTATCTACAAGGAAAAACAGATCTCAAATACGACGACATGAAATAAGAAAGGAAATCGCTTCTATAAGTGGAATTATATTTTGCTTGACGATATTGGATAAGCATAATGAAGAAAGTGTCGCAGTAAATCAGGAGATAATATTATGTTGTTTAAAATCTCATTAATATTGCCAAATGAAGCAAAGCGACTATTTTTAGCATTCACGAAATAACAGTAAATGTAAGAAGCAAGTTTTATCGACATGAAACATCCTAATATATACGCAGAGGCATTTACATAATGTTTCTGTAACACGAAGATTCATCAAAAGGTACTGAAAAAGCATTTTTTTTAACCTGACGGACGAACATTTTTTTAAGTAGTGATGCGACATATAATTATTATAAGCATTTATAATATTTATAAAATAAACAAATTATTGACAAAAAATTTAAGCTTTTTAGAAATATAAAAAACTTGTTTGCTAAATGTTGATAAAAGGCAATATACAGACACTGTTTTATACCCACAGATAAGAAAATGATGCTTACAAAATAATGTATATATAGGTTCCCCTCTTGTAATGACGTGTGAAATCGCTTAGACGTATTTGATCCATATTTTTCGCTTCCCTCGATCCTTCTTATAGATATTTATTTATATATGTATTCTTTTCTTTTACAGATATTTTGATAAATACCATTGTGAACTCGTATGTTATTGAATCTCATAACCGTGAAACTCATAATAAACATAATCTCAGATCCGTCTAAACATAATTTTTTTTATTGTTTTACGAAAGAAACGATAATTTCTCAGAAAACATTCGCTGGCTTGGAATGTTGCGACTACCGATGAAAAGGGTACTGAGATAGAAAAGTTCGTGGCTTGCAACAAAAAATACACGCTCATATAAAACAACTTTTAGTAACAAGTGCTCTCCTTATCTATTGTTAAGCTAACTGTCGGAACTTCTTAATAGAAAACTATAAATTTCTTGGGCAATCTACGTTATACTTTTCTTCGCTCGGTGGACCTATTTATTCTCTACCTCAATAAAAATGCTCTCTGGCACAGCTCGATGACATCTAATATCGGAAAAGTCATTTGGAATAACGTGCAATTATTGGATGGCGCTATAGGCATAATTGAAGAAAACGAATTATTTCGGCATTAATCCTGAAAGATGGTTAAAACTACTTATCTCCTCCGATCAAGTTTTCAGGGTGGAAACGAGACGAAACTCTTGGCAATTATTCGCCTAGTATTATTTTTCACTTAAAGACTTTCTCCGCGATGAAGCTGAAGTCATTAAATTGGCATTACAGCATCTTGATACTCGGCAATCTTTCTTTTGCTCTTTCTCTCTCTCTCTCTCTCTCTCTCTCTCTCTCTCTCTCTCTCTCTCTCTCTCTCTCTCTCTCTCTCTCTCTCTCTCTCTCTCTCTCTCTCTCTCTCTCTCTCATTTTCCTCCGTCCTCGCACTTTACCACCTGCACAGCCTCTGCCTTAGTTTCTTCCTCAAAGAGCGTTTTGTTCGGAGATTGGTAGAAGACTTTAATTACCTGGGTTACGTCTTCTCTATGTTATCTCATAAACCAGGGTAAATAGAGGAGTTGGGACGTGAGAGCGAGAGAAGGAGAGAAGGAGAGAGAGAGAGAGAGAGAGAGAGAGACACGAGGCACGTTTGCACGTACAGATTCTTCCTGTCGGCGGTGTGGCAAGGAAAGACTCTCGCGAGATCTTCTTGCGTTTATTAGAAAAGAGGGTGGGGGGTTTAACTGTCAAGTGTTTGCTTCTCTCGCTGCCTTCGGTTAATCCCGCAGTCTATAGCTTGGACTCCTTTGAGCGCCGCACGCCGCCCCCGTTACTTGCTTGTAATGCATACTTGCTACCATCTTTCTCTTTTGCCTCCATCTTCGATCCCTCCCTCGCATTGCGTCTTAGCAGGATGTGCAGCGAATTAAACGCGAGCAGTTCGCGGTTGCGCAACCCTGTAAAATAAGAGTCGACACCGCGACGATTGAGTCTTTCGCGGATAAAAAGCCAAGATATTATGAATTAAAAAATTTTAACGAATTTCCTTTTATTTCGAAGAATATTTACTGATCTTAATTCATTCGATACTTAATTAGAATATAAATTATAATAAGAAGCATTAAGAGTCACGTAAAATATAATAAATTATGTTTTTTACGATTAATACAAATGTACTAAAGAATATAAAGATTAAGAATAATTGGTGTTATTTTCATGTGAATGAGTTGAAATGCTAGTAATTATCTTCTTTTATTATTTAAAAATTATTCTTCTCACTATATTTTATAAGCGAACCAAATACATTATTTCTAAGGAACTATACGTACAGTAAGTACATTCCATTATTTTTTTTTTATTCAAAATTAAAACAGTGTAAAATTCATTTTTTCACGAGTCTCTTAAATCATGAAAAATACCATTGTGTTGAGATTTAAAAAAATTAAAGTCTGAAATATTATATTACTCTAACAATGTTTCACAACTATATGATATCAAATTAGTCATTGTGATAAATTTTGCAGAATAAGAAAAACGTGGGGAAGAAAGGGGGCTGAGAATAAAATTAAAGCAAGAAAATACGATAAAGATAGGAATAAAATTGGACAGTTTAATAAAAATGAATTGGTACTTTATTTCCTTAACTCTTAATGCTGTACAATAATATTATATCGATCGAAATTTCAGATAAACTACCAAGTAAGAAATCCTCATGCAAATAAACCCAAAAGTTAACTATAGAAATTTGTCGTTTGCTTTATAGATGTATAGATTATATTTATGATAGGCATAATACTGACAAGTGTCGCGTCCTTTATAATTTTCAGAACCTATGAGCTTTGAATATTGATTGTATTGCTTATCAAATATAAGAACGATGTATAATAAATTATGTTACTATTTTTAAAATTCAAACTCAAACAAAAACCATAATATTTATTATTCAATCTGTTAAACTTACTCATATTTAACACTATAACATATATAATACAATCCAGATAATTGACCAATTAATAGATAATCAAAGTTTGAAAAATTTGCATCATTCTATTATGCTAATAATATTGAATCCGTGCGCATGCACTTTGTTAGATACTAATAATATTTTTAGTCTTCTAAAATTGCATCGTGAATTCTTATAATAGCTTGCCACTCAAAATGCAAGAAGCGCGGTTACATCTCGAAAGTAAGAAGAGCATTTTAAAGCATAATAATTTTTAAGAAAAGGAGTTCTTGAAATATATAAAAGTGTAATAAAGAAAACATTATGTCAAGTAATCTAAAAAAGAAATTTCTTCTCGACATAAAAATTATTTTCATGAAAATGGTAGAACACTGAACTTACACTTTTGCTACTGCAGAAATTTTGAGTTTTTAATATATAGTAGTAGGTAATATATCATTTTGACTGGAAATTTCGTTCTAAGGTGCAGTACAATACTTTTAGCAGTGCTATTCTTTTCGTTGTATCATCAATATTATTCACATAAAAAAAAATATCAGGTATTGCAACAAAATATTTTCAACACGTAGTACAGTAGTTCAATTGTAACTTTTACATTTCAAATCAATCTTTCTCTTACGAATGCCTTATCGCATAATCATTTGCGCATCGTAAAAGTTTTAAAGATGTAGGTTTATATATTCTTTGTATGATAATCTTTCAGACATTGTAGTCACGCACTCAAACGTTATGGTCATGATACATGGTCGCATAACGTACCTTTATATTAAGCTCACATTTAGCATTTATATCAGCATGTGCAGTAGCTTGAACCAAATTTTTAAAATGTCCACTTCAGTGGTTATAAGATTAGAGCAAAAAATATAACTAATGATAAATTCTACAATTTGTGTATGGTATTTGCATTTTTCTGGAATTTATATGTACGTAACAATTTATTAATATCTCGATATACATTTATTAACGTCAAATTTATTCACATTGTTTTCTGAAAGAAAATTAATTTTAAGAGATCCTCTTTTCTCAGATTTGCGAATTGAGATCGTTTCTTTTGTAGAACTCCAAAATCAGTAAATATCAGTAGCACGAGAGTAGTATTCTATTAAAATCGATACACATTATGTCTCCATTCTCGTGGAACAATGAAACTGTACATTTTTTTCTTATCGCTGAAATCCAGCATTATATTAATTTATTTATCAATCAAAATGACAAGTTCTTTGAAATTTTTATTACACATTTAGTACACTATATACCTGATAAACTGTCAAATCTACGGTTTAATGGGATTTTCAAATTAAATTTCCTTATTAATGGGCATACTTTAGATCGTCCTCATGTAAGCACAGCTTATCGTTTATGCTTCGAAACTTTTTATCGTAGCCACAATCACATTACTCTCATCAATATTATCGTTTAATAACGGGACTGCGGCACTTTTCCCAAGTCACCTCTCCTTCTTGAAAAAAATTCAAGGTATGAAATAGCAGTGTAAATAGAACGCGGAGAGTGCATTAAGTCGCTTGAAAGCAGAAACCGCACATACCAAACAGAAGTTTCTGAAAATTGCGGGACGACAGAGGCGTTATATTCTATTGTGTCTATAGAATACGGAAGTTATCATTCATGCACTCCACTTGCATCCTACCGACAAGCACCATATTCTTTTCATATGCGCTAATGCACAAGATTAAATAAACATGTAGCCCTGACTTAGAAATCGATATTCTGCAAAAACTGTAGAAAAGTCAGCTTGCAGTACGTATTACATGCTGCATTCTTCTTAACTATTTTCATTTATAAATCTTAAAAACTTGATGTTTGAAATAGCGAAGGTAGAAATTGTAATTAGTACTTTGTATGACAATCGCTTCCTTCATAAAATTATTTACTTCGATAGAACGTACTTTGAAGTTGGTTAAACCAATAATTGACCGCCTATGTACCTTTACCAACATCGAGAATATCTTTGCAATGCTAAAACTTGCCACCGCATCAGTGCATTCGTCAACGTAACAATTCAAACTTCTCGTACGATAAATGTCATTAGTCAATCAAATGTAGATACTTACTAAATATTAATGCAAATTGCACAGTAAGAATAATTAATCGAAACACTAAACAAACAGTATATTTTCAAACGACTTCATTTAATTGAGCGTTAAACATTTTAACAGCGATCGCACAACAATCAATTCGGAATTGCTGCTGAAGCACTCAAATTTATATGCTTCGCAAATGAAATTTTCTGCTCTCAAATTGTATAGCACAAGTTTAAGCTATTCAAATTCTTTCAGAGTATACCTCTGCAAGTAACAACTTAATACTCCAGTGTATCGTATACAGCAGCAGCTTCTCTTCAACTACATTAATAAGATTTCATGATCATGCGACATTCAAATTTTACATCCGGTGTACTATATATATATATATATGTTATGTGAACTCCAGATACTTTATGTAGGATATTCCACCAGCTTGGATCTGCTCTAACCAATGATTTCCAGATATTTCGAGTCTAGGGCAAAGGCTGATACCAATTAATTGACTGGCAACTTTTCGAATTGCCAATTAAATGAAGAAGCGCTTCATTCCATTTCTTTTATTATTTTCTCTCAGATATTTCCATACTACTTACTTGATATTATCAAATTTAGTTCGAAATAGAGATTTCCAGTGGGAAGAGTTATCCCGTATACGTCATAGTCAAGTGAAACCATATTAAGATAAATTTTATTCAATTCTTCAACTATGCCGTAATTTGAATAAGCCGCACCTCTCATCAGAGCTCTATCAAGTTGTGCAAGTGGTTTATATAATCTTATCTCACATTCCATTCCGAATCCGGACTGCTCTCACATTTGCCTAAAGTGATAGCAATTACTGCTTTGTAAGAAAGCTTGAGCTCTCAACAGTAGGTAGAAAAGTCACTTTTAAATATTTTTTTATAAAAGAGCATATGTAATCCCTGTACATTTTTCGATTAGCGTATAATATATTGCTGAGCTTTCATCAGCAATGCAGCGATCTATTCAAATAATGGTTACGTCAAATATATACTACCGAGCTTGGACGACCGCCCAGTTGTGAATTCGGAGATCCTTACAAGGGTTGCCGGTAGGTGAGCTTTTATACTTCTCTTTCAACAGAAATCTTGGCTGGAAATTACATAGTTCAGGTTAAAATAAGTCACAAGTTCGTTTGAATTACGCAATCTAATGGTAAAAGATATAAGTTTTGGAGTCCTACAAAAGTTTACACATTTTCCACGAAACTTCAAAGACCGATTTAGTTAATTCCTTTTAAAACTAATAAAATGACTTGAATAACAAACAACTGTCTCGAATGGTAAGCGGAGTGGAATATTGGGAGTTGAGTAATGCAAAAAACTTTATTGATATTATACAGCTAGAATCTGTAATGATATTGTATAAAATCAAGATTGAAGATGTTAGGAGAAAATTTAGGTACAAAAATTTACTTTTAAGCTTTATTTTAAAACGAGAAAATTAAATTATTAAGTAGACTTTATAAAAAACTTTTATCAATGATGATATTTCAGAACGTAAATAGAGGAAATAGATCGCGGAGTAGAAAATTTACTTTGAGTAATAAGGTATTTTTTTCTTGTTCGCCTTTGGAATAAAGAAAGATATTATATTGATAAAATTTACAATATTGATTTCTTCTTGCGAAAATGATAAATATATTTTAAAAAAGAAACGATTCATAGTTTTATATTCTTCGAATGACAAAATATTACTATACAAAAGTATCGAATACACATATCACTACTTTCTAAGAATGTAATTTAATAGAAGAACAAAAAAAAGAAAAGCAGAATTCGATTTGTTTCAGATGAAAATTCACCTTACGAAATTGCACGTTAACTCAAAGAGGTCACATAGTTTCCAAATCGCTTTTCGCCTTTTATCTGATCAATATTCAAAGGTTCGATAGGATGACCCTCGTGTGCAATGATCATTAACAAAATTGTTTTGATGAAGTACCAGCGGTAGTTCCCAATTATTTGTCATGCATATTAAGTACTTCGCAATCAATTTCTTCCTATGAATATAAAAGTCTGTAATGAAGGTTTATTCAGCTTTGATAACGTTAGCTGCGAGCGCGTGTGAAGAATCCAAATAAAGTTGTTAAAAAATAACCTTCGTACGTGTTTTCTTCCTTGTAAACCGTCACTGCAATGAGAATAGCAAGGATATCTTTCAATCTGTGAAATTATTTCAAAGAAAATGTTAAGTGAATGTATATATTATTCAATGTATTTTTAAAATAATCTAAGTATTGAAACCGTTTTTATTGGTTTTTGTATTTCTGGTTATTTTATTATTAAATCAATTTAATGATGAATAAAAATGTTTTTCATACAAATAATATACCAATATACATCTCCAATGAAAGTGTTCATACATAAAAGAGATAAATATTTTTAAAAAGTACATTAAATTCAATTGCTAGAACTTCAGTCCGTATGATTCTATCTCTGATAGTAATAACATAAATTCTAATAGACTTTCTCTTGCTTTTAGAGCCAGAAGCGATTTTCCAAGGTATAACTTCCAGATTTATAGAATAAATATGTTGAGAAATAAGTTTGTTTGAACTAAAACGAAGCTCGTTAAAAAAAATTGTTTGGGTAAATCAAATTCAAATGCTTTTGATTTATTTATAGAAAAATTGAAAATATTCATAGAACGTTTTTTCATGCATTTTCTCATACAACTGTTTTTCACCATTTTCAAACGTTTCGATTTATTTGCACACAAAGTTTTGTGTTGTGTAATGTCTGCATGCATACAGAATAGAGAAATTTTACATTCATATATCAATATTTAACCCAATCCCAGATTGATTCTTGTTGATTTCGAAAACTCACTTCAAAAGCATCTTCGCGCCTTTTTCAATATATCCAAATCTACTAGCCTGCACGTAGAAACGAGCAAATTTCGTCCAATCGTTTCTCTTCAACTTATAAGTCAAAATAGCGCCGCTGCCAATAAACGTACTGCGAATCCGTGGCCATCAAAGGCGAGGACGAATTCACAGGTGAACGACTTTGGCCGCACTCCAAACTCGACGGAAGATAAAGCATCAATCAATAAATTCGCGCCATTAAAAGAAAAGCTCGTAACGGAAAATAAATCTCATTGCGAGGGCGGAGATTCCGCTAACGGCGTCAAGCATAAAAGTGCGTCCAACTCTCCTGACCTCTCTCGACTCTCCTTTCTCTCTTGAACCATCGCGCCGCGCGACGTCTATATACACGCATATTCAACAGCCGAGCGCGCGGATAATTTCAAACACTTTTATTGGATTTTCTTAGCGCCATTACTACAGGACTACGTCGTTACACATGCTGTTAACAGCGTAGCGGAGGATTAATTCATTTTCTTTTTTTCGCACAACGGCGACGCGCCGCCAGCTCAGACGTACAAAGCCCTCGACATTATTCCGTAATTATTATTCCCTTGGCGGAGCGGAGCCGCCAACGCCGTCGGTACGCTGCTTCGGTGTAAGAAAACTCGCGTACCACCTCCGCCACCCGGTCCGAGTAAATCACCGACTATGATGACGTTGGCACTTAATTTAATGTCGCGTTTAAATCTATCGCGGCCATAGTTAATGGGCATAAGGCGCAACCTTCGTTGTAGATTGAAGGTTAAATATTACGGATATTGAGATACGGCTTTTGACTACGTTGGATTTAATATAGATTTCTTTTTCGTACGAATCTCCTTCTCAAGGGTTAAAGTATAGAGTAAGGCTTTTTCATGATAGACACCGATAGACTTGGCTATTGGCTACTTTGCCTGCCTGTCATGCGTATACATGCTCTTAGAAAAAATCGACCAGATCGCAATGAACGTTCCTTGCTCGCCGAGAAAAATTGACGTTTTCAATATCGGCTGTGTTTGTACAGAAGCAATTGCAGGGATTTGTTTCGCAGTAAAAGATCTCCAAACTCTACAGGTTATGAATTAATCGGAGATGATATATGTTGGGCTTGTAATTCGGTTACATAATTACCACTACTGCACACTGTAAACTTTCACAAAGTATGCTTTCATGAAAATATGTCTCAGGATTAGTCAACGTCACACTTTCACCGCTAGAAACGTTACATTATTATCAGCAACATTAATATCAAACTGACAGTGCCAAATTTCGTTATTAATATCCATAAATAGTTTGGATCAACATTTCCAGAGCAACAATATTTACTTATATCCAATAATGCGGTCTATAAGAAGTAGGCAATATTAAACTTGTAAATTATGAATTACAGTATCACGAGCACTGTTTGTTGATGTCCGCAAACACGGTGATTCGAGCATATCGACTAAATAAATATGGAATGAAAGAACGATGAATAATGGCGTATTTCGAATCGGTACATAAATCTAATAGCAATTCTAATATGAACGCGTTAGAAAGTTTCGTATGAGGACGAAACATTTCCGAGATAAGCAGGTATACGAGGAGGGCGCTATTTATCAAACTCATAGGACAGAAAGCGGTCAAGCAGATAAAGTAATAGTTTTTGTTATCGTGGCATATGCGGATAAAGAAAGTATATTCTTGCCTAAAGTGATGATGTAGAAAAGTTTGGAGACACATACATACACAAAGTTCTGACTGATAATCTCGCTGGCTGTCTTTTTTCTGGACGCGGTTTCGC
>UELV01176674.1:0-28142 GCA_900490015.1 Megastigmus stigmatizans | reverse complement strand
CTCTCTCTCTCTCTCTCTCTCTCTCTGCCGAGCGTCCGCAATTTGTAAGTGACGAGAGAAGTTGAATCGCTCGGGCAAACTTTATTGCGGCGCGGGCGTGGGTGTGCAGTGCTGTACTCCCCTATGGCGGCACGCAGCTGTTCCTATCAGCTGCGATAATGACGCGCTGCCGACGCCGACGCCGCCACTGCGTTTGGATTTATTTGATGTTTCGTACGTGTGCGAGCGCGTTCTCCCCCTTGCACGTCAAGATGGAAAATTTATTGGAATGACATGTGCGCTGCCGTGCAGTGGTATTCATCTCCTATAGGGAGGGGAGAGGGGGGGAGAGGGGGGGGGAGTGCGTGCTTTTAACGCGGAAATTCCAACTGGATGAATATTTCAGACGTTCTGCTTCGCGAACTCTGTGCCCGCGCGCACGCGTGTTATTTTATTTACTGGCGCGCGCGAGAGAGATGCATGCTGCCGGTTTTCGCGTCATTATCACCTACTCGCTTCGATGCTCTTTTGGTGAAATAGGGAATTTAGCTGGGAAGCGCGCGGCTGATTTTAATTAACGAAATTAATTGAGATCTTGGGGAGTCCGATGAGATATATGGCCGGGGTGCACTTGACGAAATCAAAATAAATGAGGTTGCTAGCCTTTTTGTTGGAGGGATAATGGGTTATGTTGCTTTCGTTTTTTTCTTCTTCATAGTTCATTGCGCGCGTAACGATATAATGAAGCAATTTTGCTTGATTAAAATGCAAATTCCATGTTAATTGTATTACGCAGCCCAATAACCAAGGATATTGAAATTATAAAAAATTTCGATAATCACCAAAAGTACCCTTATAATTAACAATTTCTTTCTTCTTAGATTCACAAGTGCTAACTTCTTCACCTGTCTAAGTTGAATTTGGTATTCATAAAAATGTACATTATAATTGTGTGATAAAAGCAAAACGAGAATAAAATACTGTCCAATAATTTTCCTTTTAATATAGAGCGTACGATAAAACGTTGGGATTGAAATTGATTAAAACACACGCCAACGTGTACGTCTGTACGTGCAATAAAGGATTTTTAGCGGAAAATGATGTACTGACCAAGCCCGTTTTAATTGAAACGTGAGCTGGCTTGATTTGAGAGACCTGCGATCACGTGCAAAAAAATTCATGAGTGCACACACACACACGATGCGCAGATGCAGCTGTAAAACCAAATCACATTTTAAACAAAAAAAGAAAAGGAAAACCGATGCTTCACCCAATAATCGATTGGCTTTGTAACAGTTTGACGTTTCTATATATCATTGATTAATATAAATGTTTGTTATAATATTTATTTAATAAAGGGTTATTATTCAAGTTATTTTGTGGAATATATGTTATGATGTGCTATAATGAGAGACAAGTGAAGTCATACTTTGTTTACGTATAAGTAACGATGCAATCGAGAACAGGAATATTTCTTGTAACAGGACACAAAGCGATCACACATAATATATCTAATGAGTTTTATTTGTGTCTTCATTTGGAACCTACTTTCTTGAGATTATCGGCATGCTTAAACGAAGCACTTTAACTTTATTATTTTAAAAAAAAAAAGGAAAAGTATAATATGTAGAAAACTAGTTTTTGAACGTTTAACTGTTATAATGATATTTTAACACTCCTTAATTCAGTAACACTTTCATTATAATTATTTTGCATGCATTTGGGTTATATCCTGATAATCTAGAGTTTAAATTTCACTCATTCTATTTCCTGTATACTTGCACTAGATTCTGTCACGATTCAAAAGAAAGTATTAATACGCCAACTAGACTAACGTTGAAACCAGCACAATTTGAAAATCTTAAAATTTTTTGCTACCGCTGCACAAACAGTATGGCCTTAGATAAAGGTCCAGTTAAACGTGCTCGACGAGACCAGACGATTGGCCATTGGCGAGCCTGCAAAGAAGCAGCTCGTACTCGGGACTCTTTTCGCAAATATTCAATTGATGCATATATAGATGCGGCCGAGTGCTGCGAGAGACAGCCGAAGCGGTCGTGAGCCGTTTGTGCCTGCGCGCTCTACAGGCTCCTCGCGGCCGTAACGCACAATGGGCCGCTCGTTACGCGCACACGGCAGCCGAGCATTTCGCTAGTGCACGCATTTGCCCGGCCTATTTGTTTTTGGCTTCCGCTCTCTCTCTCTCTCTCTCTATGTCTCTCTGTCTCTCGCTTCTGGATTGTCGGGGCACACTCGCATACGTATGTCCCTCCCTTTTTCAAAATAAAAGAAATTTTCCGAGGAGATTTTTTCGGATCGGTGGCCTATTTGTGCGTTTGCTACAAGTATTGGTTGGCAAATTTTGGTAATCCGATGTATTCGAGCGCTGTTTCCGGTGAAATTCTATAAAACTCGAGCTACAACTTATGCCTCGGAAAATTTATTTGCGCATTATATCTTCTTGTTGAACGACTCGAATTATCTTTCGCAATTGAAGGCACTTTGTTGACTTTTACGTTAATAGATTTGCTTTATTTAATTTAAAAAAAAACTTTACACCTACTTTGATAGAGCTAAACCTGACTTTTTAAAGCATCGCAATTACGAAAATTATATCATGATTATAATATATCTCATATATTATAATATAGCTCATCGTGGGAATTATAATATACAAAAAAATATGAGGATTCAGGTAGAACTATCTTAACACTTACTCATAAGGGGGCATTCATGTAAAAAAACTTAGACAGAGGAAGTAAATAACGTGATCAAAGTTTGCATAGCATTCGTGTTGCATAAAAAAAATGATGTAATAATAATTGTAAGAGGTTTCAAACAAAAAGTTTTTGTGTAAATAGTGCGCGAACAAACATGCCAGTGATAATTCAAAAAGAAATATATATTTTCAACTGCAATGAATTCCTCATCAAGTTAAAGAAAAAGTATGTATACATATATAATATCGTAAATCAGAAAACTTTCAGTTTAAAAAAAGAAACAACGTCTTAGAAAGAATAAGTATACTATAAGTATCATAGACATCTTTTACGTGGCATGGGGAGTGTAAGTAAGTGAACGTGTACTTACCGATCGCTACCCGATCAGATAATATATTTGTCGGGATTTTTTTTTTCGGTTCGAGGTACACAATTTATATAGGCATACATCGATCGAGTATCGCGCGCGTAAATATATACATCAAACGTTTTTTTTTGTTGCTGCGCACTCTCGTGTGGTATACGAGAATTTTTGAAGAAAAAAAAAAAGATGTAAGGAGGATCGTTGGGGCACATTAAGCAATATATACCAAGTTGATATGTACAATGATTTTCGTCTTTATTAACGTAACTTATATTTATATTATCGTAGTACTGGTAAAACTGACACCATAAGGACATATTGCGTTTATTTGGTCATAGTGGTTGTAATCAAGTTTGATTATCCTTCCGCGATCCGTCTCTGGCGTTTACAAGTTGTTCTGAAAAGCAAGAGAATTCCAAAGTTAGGAACGCCATCAAATGTATGTCAGATTTGTGTTTTATTCATTTATTTATTCATTTTTTTTCATTCATTTCTTTTTCATTTATCATCGTTCTTTTTTTGTCTATTATCATTTTCTAATAGTCTAGAGAAAGAGAAGAGACTCAAAAGCACAGAGTTTTCTTTTTTCTTTATCTTTGCATCGAACATGTCGTGTACTAATAATAATTAATAATAATAAAAAATTATGAAAAAAAAAGAATATTGAAGGAGGATGAGGCAGCGGGAAACTCTTAAGTTCCGAGGAGCACGCACCCCAAAGCTTTTTATATATATAGATATATATATTTATATATATAACGTTAAACTATCTACTATAGATTATTCAAAGTACACAGACACACGTAAGTATATAATGCTAAAGAGAAGCGGAGGCGTAGAGTTTTAGAGCTTCAGCCGAATTAGAGTGATAGTGAGGTATAGACAGAAATGCATTAGTTAGTTTCTATGCAGTGGTTGCTTGCTGTATTAATATATATTTAGTAAAATTGAAGAACAATGCATAATTTTTTTATGTTAGTATTTTGTTAAAAAGTAAAGCGTATTCTATGGGGATCAATAAATTAACGGCAATTTGATATACCAAATTGGGGAATGTAAATGTACTATTGATTTTTGGTTCATTCAATTGAAAAAAAAAATTAACAAATTTTTCGTTAATAATAATAATTATATATAAAGATAGACAATTATCGAAAAGAATGTGAATTTTTGTAAGCGCTTGTTTCAATTATCATAATTTGTGCAGTTTTCTGGATGGACAAATTGAAATAAGTGTTTCAAGTATTGCATAGTGAGATATATAATCTAAACAAGCATTCAATTAAAATAAATGTAAAAAAATTAAAAATAAACACAAGTGTGAGTATATATTATATATAAGTTTAACAAAAGTTATGCAACATGATTCTAAATGTGTAAGTCACCGGTAACCAATTTTCATTTAAATAAATTAGATTTTTTTCTGTAAAAATTACGATTGATAATTTACAAGAAGTTTAAAATTATTAAAAATTTGTGCGTGCCATAGATGAACAGTATGTTTTACAATTGCGTCTTCGATTTATAATTTAAAACAGCAATGTTGTAAGTTATTTGAATTTTTTATAATTGGCAGGAAAATTATCAATTTTCTTTTCAAAAAGCTGCTATGGTGAATGTAAAGTTTATCTCAAGTAATCCACTCTCATGGTTAGATTTAATAACTAGCATATACAACTATCTACAAGCTCAAGTTTAAAAAATAAATACTATCAACAAAAAGTGTTAACTAAAACTTTTCATTCTTGAGGAATTTGAACGACTATCAGTTTTGAAAAAGATTGACTTTGCTTTTATTTTGTTTTGTAATTTTTGGAAGTGTAATTGTTTTACTTGTTTCTTTTTTCTGTTGAGACGTTGTTTAGAGCAACTATATAATCACTAACATCGTATCTATAAGTTTTAATTTTTTTTTTTTCTAGAATTCACTACTTTAGTAACAATACCTACCTCTAAGGTAAATACTCACTGAAGGAATCGCGTAATTTCGTCATTCGCTCTCCCTTTTTCTCTTGTACATTTGTTTAATTTCTGCTTGTACAAAAATCATCACTATAGTTTATAGACTGTTAAATCCGACGGAATTACTACATTAGTTCTTTTAACACAATTTTTGTAATTTCATTGAAATAATACGGTTGAATCCAATTTGAATCCAAAAGTTAGACGACTATAATATCTTCTCTCTCACGAAATCTTTCGTCAGTTGAATCAAACAAAACTTCCCGAGGACATAAAACGCACTTTTTCTTTTTTGAAAACTTCGTATAGACACGATAAGGGAGAGGAGGATATCAGCCAGTTTTTCGCGATTGAAAATAAGGAAAGCAAATCTCCTTTTTTATACTTTAGCTGGCTGCTTTTCCCCTCCCATAAGCAAGCGAAACTCGTCTAGCACTTTCATGTGTCTATTATCGATTTGACGCGTGGCGACATATATATCATCTCTCTCCCCCTTTTTTCAGTTAGTCGCTCGTCTGTGTCTCGAGGGTCCTCGAGACGCAGCAAAATGGGTTGGAAGTGATTCTCGATATTCGGATAATATATTCGTTAAACGCCGGCGGGGATTCCTTATTATACATATGTCTAATGCTATTCACTGGCTGCGGACGGGGAGCGGAAGCGTTTTTTTTTCTTTTTTTTTATAATGTAAGTAATCAGACATTTCCGAGGGAGAGGCACACTAGTGTGTTGGAAATTAAAAATTATTCACCTCGTTTCATGCGCTTTTGCAAGAGAATTTTGTTATTTGTTAAATTTTAGTTATATTTGTCGGGACGTTTCTTTTTACTGCGTATATTTTCGGCCTTTATTCTTGAGTTATAACTGTATAGATACGTCAAACGTTACAAAAGTTGTCAGATAGAGCGTAACGATTTTGTTGTGAATAAATAAATAAAAAGAATATAACTTAAAATGCGAATGCATAATCGAACAAGTTTGCTTTTGCACGAAATTGATAAAAAAAACCTGGCGTGTGCATCTCCTCACACCGTGATGTTGATGCCATTGTATTTGAACTATACATTTTTCGTAAATAAAATACAATTTACTCTTTTGTTGCGGCGTGAAAGAAATAATCTTTACAGCTGATACATATTTCAAGGATAATTCCGAATGATTATAAAAAATAATACAAAAGAATATTGATTGGTAAATAAAACAAATAAAAACTTTGTGTTTCAGAAAAAAATATAAATTGTTCAATTAAGTATTTTCAGTCAAAACTAAAACAGCTATTCTAGTTTTTCATAATAAAAGGGAATAATACGTTATTTTTTACAATATTGTTATCTAACTAAAAAACATTGATTAGGCTCTTCGATTAACTTGAAAACTGAATAATAGGTCAAAACGAAAATTGTATAATTATTAAAAAAAAAACATAATATACGAAGAATAATTGCTGCACCTGCGGGATGATTTGTTAGTAATTGCATATGCGGTGCGATTTCAATGGCGCTTTACTCTAATTGCAAGGTCTAGCGATATACGTGAATAACTTGGGGTATGTGTATACATCTTCTCAGACTAGAAGTAAATACATGTAGGATGTATACGTGTACACATTACGGCGAACTAATCCAAAGGCTCTGACGCATTAAAGGAGATTCGAAATTACGTGATGTTCATTAAACGATGGATTAGCCAAAACCTATGGTATTGATTGTACAGCGATACCTAAGGCACGATTAGACTAACAAAATTTCGAGAGAGGGGAAAAAATATATAGAGAACGTTACGTAAGAGTCTATACGAGTATATATGTGTATGTACTCGAGGAGGCGGACTCGGGGGGCCTTCATCGTGGTTGCGTAAATCGCAGAAAAGACCTCTGGAAAAAACGAAATCGTGCTTCAGCCATATACATATGTTATCACGTCGTATATATACATATATATATATATATATATATACTTCGATAGTCTCAGATTGTACAAAAGAGCGTAAAAAAATGATCGTCGCGTTATATACTGCGAAGATAATCTTAAAAGTGATATTATATTATAAATTGTACACTCGACGTTTTTCCTTAAGTGGTTCCCGCTGCTCAGACTTCCTCTGCTTCACGGATAAAAATAGTGGTGAAAAACGTAGCGGACGTTCCATAACGCATAAACAGACTAGATATTGTAACAATTTTATTTATTTAATATAAATTTTATTTAAATATATACTTAAATAAAATTGTTACAATATCTACTCGGGCACGTAAAAGAATCGAACTAGAATGAATAATCTATTCGATTAAGAATTAAAGCTTCAATCTCAGTTTTCGTATATTCAATAACTTAATTAATGTAGTATTAAATAAGCGCCCTGGAAAAAAGTACATTTTGATTTGTAGGAAAGTTATTCAGCAAGAAGGGTTATAGCGGATCGTGAAGAAAAAACATTTTACAGGTGAATGATTGCTGGTATAAAACGTAAAACATAAAATGTGTTAAAATGTTTCATTTAAGAAATGTACTGAATTCAAATAATCGAGGACGAGTTGTGCCAGAAATTTTTAGCTTGACTATGGAAACGATTGATTTAATGAGTTGTTAAAAAAGATGTTGGTCGTTTAATTACACGCACGACGTTGCGGCAACTAGTTTATCGTTGTAGGCTTTAAAGTATACTGCTTTCAAGTAATGTGTCGAAAGAATATATTTTGAAACCAGTGTAATATGTAATAAGCCTGTAGATGAAAATTGTAAGCCATCCGTCGGAGCGTTGTCCATGTAATTAATCGACAAACACAACATGCTTTATTCAGTCAATCGCTATACCACTAAAATAACAACGCAATAGTGAGTAACAGCAAAAAATTTGCCCCAGATCAAACGAGGTTTATTTGCTTCATACGTACACTAATTTATTTGAATCAAGTTAATTTTTTAAATGTATGGTTTTAGACAGTGTGTGAAGAGGATGTGAACTGGTGAGAATGAAGGTTTTGAATAAACAAAAGTAAATAACGTGTGCGACAACCTATTTATTGTTTTGTGAAAAATACAAATTGCCACGACGTTGCTCCGGTGCTTTCCATTTAAAACGTAAGTGACTGTGTTGCATTGCTTCACAAAGTGCTTGAGGAAGTCACTGCGAATGTACATGTGTAATTCTACGTTAGCGGTGACACGCAAGAAAGTGCGTCCCATTGAAATAAAGAAGTATTAACAATCATATCAACAACCTTGCAATCGAATTTAAAATTTGCCGTCAATTTGAAAATATCATGTCCATTCTGTATAATATTTATTTTCAACTCGTTTAACAATATTATTTTTTTTTTCATTTATTCGATGGTATTGATTCTAAATACTATATTATTATCAGATAATAGACATGAATAGATTTAAAAATTGACGGCAACGTCGTTTAACGATAACATTTCATTTATGGAAATCGAATTCCCATCGATTGTCCGAAGGTTAATTTAAAATTTAAGGTCTTTATTTGCAACATGTACAAGCGAGAAAATGCTACATCGAACAATAAAAAGGCACACTCTTTGAACAACGATCAGCTTTTGTTCGAAGCATGCGTTTCACTAATAACTAAACACACTTAACAACGTAAATTAATTATCAGACTGTAAAACACAAATAACATAAGCACAAATAAGAAAAATATATGAAATATCGACTATGCAGGGTGTGATTTGTACAAATAAAAATAAATGTGGTCTGACTGATGACAGTGTATCTACACATATGAAACCTTTCTTCCTGAATTTCTTTAAAGTTATAACATTATTGATTTTATGAATATACATTAAACATGAACAATATGTACTTAAAATATTTCCTCGTTGAGCGATAACACTCTTCTAAAAATATACTGATTTCTGATGCAGCTTCATTAACTATCCTTTAATTTGATATACCAATAAACAAGTTTTAATTAAAACATTGCACGAGATACCGTCTTAAAAGTAGAGTTTCGGTAATAAATTGAATTTCAATTGTTAAAATTTACATAAAAAATAATATGTAACGAAAATTAGGCAATAAAGAAAAGTTTATGAAGCTTAAAAATTATAGAATATTACATGGCTCCGTACAGTATATTATACTTAAAAGTTTTGATTTATACTTTAATCCTATAATAATAAAATAAGTTAAATAAAAAGAACGGTTTATCAGTAATCAGTACTTCTGCCATTATCTTTGATATTACTTGTATAGGATCAAATTTATAATCCTATTCTGAACTCGTTAATTATAATAATACTGACATGTTTTTTGTAATTCTGTCTGCTTTAAAATTCTTAGACTCTCTACCTAGGATAGCATGCAGTGAAACTTTCAAAAAGGAAAAGAAATAAAAAGGTGATCAAGTAAATTCAAGATTTTCGTATAAAGAAAGAGTAATTTTAAATGAAACTTACTCACGATTTACCACACATGATTTTCATCGCAAGCTATCCAAGGCATTTCGAATAACTTTATTAGATTTTCTCTTTTAAACACTTTAAGTCAATTGCAGCCTTAGAAAAGAATTTAAGATATTGCAGATGACATAAAAAAACTACAATAACACAAAGTATAATAATAAGTCGTTCGCGGTTAAAAAAAGAACTCAAACAACATTGAAAATGGATAAAACTCACAACGTTTGTAAAACGAACTAAACCGCTTTCCAGAGGTGTCTGAGTATTAAATTGAGTTAAAAATGCCACAACAATGTTAAAAAAAAACATTCCAGTATAAGGCTTTTAAAAATATTTTGATTTCTTTCAAACTACAATTAGTTTTCAATCTTAGTTCTAGAAATAAAATGCCGATATTAAAAGTATATAAGTCGATATTAGCTTATAAGCAATATTTTTTTTTTATTTCTAACTAAAATATTTCAAATTAATGTTAATAATAATATCGATATTATTATTTGTTATATCACACCTCTGGATTGAATTACAGCCACACAATGTCAGAATATCTTAGGGTATCAAAGAATAACTTCTCTTTAGTGTTTCCGTCCTTTTTCAGTACTGTTTGTGCAAAGTAAAAGAAACTTAAAACTAAGCCTTTGATATTCAAAAACTCTCTGATTTGACAAGATTATGCTGATGTTGTAAGCCCTCGATCAAGTCCATGTGATGCGGCGCTTGTATGACATTAATCTTTCTCTCGCGAAAGTACTCGAGCCTCTGCCTATGGCTATCCATTATCGGCGTGAGACTCACGTCTTTCTTAAATTCAACCCGATCGACCTGATCGCTCACCTGTGCAATGCTATCGGGGATGGGCAGGGGTTTCGCCACCCCAATGCGTACGACGCCCTTCGGTGCACCCTTGAGCGCCTGTACCGCTTGGTCTAAAGTGGCGTTCTCGAGAGCAATGTCGTTGACGAAGAGTAGCCGGTCGCCCGGTATCAATTGACCGTCAACTTGGGCGACGCCGCCTGGTACGAGGGATCTTATTACTATCACAGTCTCATTGGGGTTCATTGGATCCTGGAAACAAAAATTAACGTGTTCGAAATGAAATGGGTGTTTCGATACTTTGATGATGTCGATAATAGTATGTAAGAAACATAAGATTGCGTTGGGTGTTTTTATTTAACAAATTTTATTTTATGATATCGGTCCTGTTGAAAAATAATCTGCTATTCTGTGGAGAAAGACTTTTTTTTATTACTAAAATATTATAAAATAATACTAATTATCTGAGCTACAGAAATTTAATATTTTTAAGAGTTATATAATAAATAACGTAATTATTTTATTCATTTACTTGTAGCTTCCAAATATTTTTATAGCAATATAATTTTACATAAATAATTAAAAAAAAAAGTTTTATCTAATAATAATGCTTACATTATATTTTTATGAATTGTTATAAAAGAAATTTAATTAAAAATAAATTATACCAACATTTGTAAATATATAAAGAAACGGTCCACGTTACCTGATAATCCAAAATAGAGAACCCAAGGCCTCTCTCTCCTTTAACCAATTCGATGATCTGTGGCTCGGAGCTCCACATCGCTAATCCAGTCAAAGGTTCCAAGGAGCGAGATTTCATTTTGTTTAGACTAGCATCAGCCACAGTCGCTGTACCTGTGGTCGAAGCTAAGGATCCGTCGGATTTCGCCTTCACCAAACGATCCGACGTCGGCAACAAATTTTGAAGTGAACCACCGAGTATACTCTGCAAGGTAGCGAAATTCATGAATAAGGATTTAATAGCCATCGTGCAGTGGAATGCAAACTAATTCAATTTGCGTACCCTTGTTTGGAAGGCTGCTTGATGCTGGGCAGTATCAATTGGACAGAGTGGATCTTGGGAAGCAATATTCCTACCGCAGACCATTCGAACGTGAATCGGCAGTTCTTTAAGTACACTGACAACTTCCATGTGATTGATTCCCAGCAAACGATAACCATTTACCTGAAACATTTTTCACATTCTTAAGTATATAAATTATCTATTTACATATTTTTGTAACATAATTTGAAAAGCAATCAAATAACTTTGAAGGATGACTCACACCATTTATTCAAAGTAATTTTCAATTGTTAAATTCAACACTAAGTTATTATAGTAATATTAATTTGTTTCGTACCTCTAAAAGCTCATCGCCAGATCTCAAAATACCATTTTGTCCAACTGGTCCTTCCGGTAAAATCGAACGAATGTAATGGTGAGGTCGGACTTCCTGTCCGTTTTCAACATCGACCGTGCCCTCCAAACTAATACCGAGACCGCTGCCCTCCGCGAATTTTTTCAGTTGGGCGACCTAACAAATAGCCAAACAGTTATAGAATGCTTGTATACGCAGTTTGAGCATGAATTAGTATATAAAGTTTGGGTCGATAAGGAACATACCACTATCTCAATTTCCGGACCAACAATCTTCTGCCATTTAGCTTTGATAGCAGCCTCGATCTTCGGCGTGAGTTCGGTGGAGGGATCACTAAGGAGTGCTTCGACGTTTGTGACCTCATCCAAATTGCCCATTAAAGCGTCTCGATCAATCTCTTGCAGGACTGCACTATCAACCGTGGTATGTGACTCACCCTCCGGCTCGATCTCCAGTGTGGTATCGCCGTCCTATATAAAATGCAAATAGTTTCAGTTGTCCATGAGAACTAGATTGAACTGTTTATTTGGTTTGGAAAAATTAGATGATTTCTATATTTTAAAATTAAAAGGCAAATAAATGATTCATTATAACGAGCCTTAAGCAAGATTGTCATAAGTTTTCGTCCAAGCGCAGATACTCACAGCGCTGATGGGGAAGGTGGGTAGGCTGGTAATGGAGGGCGAGCTCGGCTGGGGCAGTCTTAACTCGCTGGCGGCGATCGCTTGCTGCAGCTGTTCGTACTTCGGTCCGCGCAGATACCTCTCGAGGCACAGTGTGACAGTCTGGCCGGTGCTCCTCAGGACCTCGACCGCTTCGTGATTCGAGTAGCCCTGTAGCGAGTGGCCGTTCACTTCGACGATGCGGTCGTTTATTTGGATCTTTTGGCTGAGATCAGCAGCGCTACCCTCGCTTATGCTCTTTACGAATATGCCCGACAGCTCCTCTGAAATCGTCCAATACATCACGTTCATTTTTCTCGATCGATAGTATAGTTTGCCAGATAAGTGTTAGAGGAGAGCTCACCCTTCTCGCAAACGTAGCCAGCGATGGTAATGCCGAGGCCACAGCTATCCTTCTTGAGCTCGACGGTAAATCTCTCCATCTCGGGCAGGGCGTTGACATCGATCGTGTCCATTGAGAGTATGGGCAGATCGGCGATCGGCAGTGTGCCGGAGACCGAGGAGGCGATGATCGGCGCTCCGACTGACAGCTGATTGCGGCCGACGTCCATAATGAGACTCGAGCGACCCTGTAAACCGGGCACACGATCACGCACACGGTGAGATTAGAACAATGCTTTAATAGAAAATTGAGGGCTACTGAATATATAATGCCTGGAAAGATCCGTCGAGCTGCAGGCACGATACCGTTCTTCCGGAATTTTCAGAGGGAAGCTGCAGCTTTCGCGCCCGATGAAGCTTCATTTTCGCGTGTATACAAAGGACGAGTATTGGAAACGCTTTTGCAGACTACGTTCGCTGGATATTGGATACAGAATTGATTTTAATGCATCAATAACGGATATATATATATATATTGCAGTTCGAGGAGGAAAGGTTCGAATTATTTTAGTTTGTGCAATGAGTTGCTGAGATTGTTCTGTTCAATTGTTTCAGCAAAAGTTTATGCATCGATGGACTTGAACTGAAAGGAGCATTAAGCTGGACAAAAGATCGCTGTTATAATTTTAATAAAAACCGAAGACTCGAGTTTTCTGTAAAATTAGGTAAACTCCCACGGCAAACATCGTTTTCCGCAAGTCCAATGAAGTTTGCATTGTTTCTTCTTTGACGAACGAGAACCAAGTTCCAAGGGAGTTCGACAACCAAGTTTGATTACGACGTGATCAGCTTAACGAATTCAATTCTGGGAATTCACAACGCAATGCTCCATCCGTAACTTTTCGCTCCGATTCCACTTGGAAAAAGAAAAAAATAATCTAACGATTTTACCCAAATATTTACTAAACGCAATGGGTGTCCCAGTACAAAAGTAGCAATAAAAAGAAACAACAACAATCTCGAAAGAAATACTGACGTGGATATCGAGATCGGAGTCGGGACCGTAGACGCCGCCGTTGTCGTAGCTCGTGTCCCCCTGGGCGCGCCTGAGATTGTGGGCGTCGGCGCCGCTGCGCAGCAGGTGTCTGTCCAGCTCGTCCGGGTCGCCAAGGATCTTGGTCGGCACAATTGGAGCGTGGCTGCCCAGTGCCTGTGTCGTCGGCGTAGTCGAGTTGTTCGTGCATGGAGAGGTAAAAGAAAAAAAAGAACGACATGTTACACGTGCGCATTACCTAGCTGTCACGCTCAAGTGAGCTCTCTACGAAAGTTGCTAGGTCATAAGGCATATATATGTATATTGGAGGATAATCTATGTTATCAGTTTTGCGGCTGATATATATACACAGCTATCTTGTTAGGCAGATGAAAGAGTAATGGTTCTACATAGTTTTAGACCAGTAATTGGTCCTTTCGGTTAAATGAAGTTTAATGCTGCAGTCATGAATGGAGGTGAAACTTTGACGCTTGATTTACTACTCTCCCGATCTCTCTACCACTATTCTAATGCTATTTCCTCTAGAATATTATCATAGTTATTATACACTTCATAAAGCTAGTACTTTCGCGCTATTTTTAACCTAATTGAATCGTTGGAAGGCTAACATGTAATTGTTTAGTAACTGTAAGCTAGAATCGTCCAGTTTGTATAGTTGTGATCATTGAAAGCATAATGTTTTCCGTTTCTTCAAAAATTTGAAAATCGAACAAGTATAGTTGTCAAATAAAATATAATAGTATGACAAAAAGGGATCTTATAAATAATATAAAAATACATTGTGGTGATGTAATAAAATGTGTGAGAAGATTTAAAAGGTGTTGCTACAGTATTGAAGTGCTTCACGCTATGTATACCAGTGCGGGTGGGCGTATAACATTTATCACAATAAAAAAAATCACAAAACATTATAAAGGATCAAACGATTAAAAGAAAAATCACAATGGAAAGTAAAATTAATGAACAGTGGTAATGCTTTTGCTTATCATGATGAATACAAATTGTATTCAGCGTGAAAGAAATAACATGCAGGCTATTGAAACGTATTCTATTCATATATAAGTTACGCTATGAAATGAAAAGGCACTTTTTAAATCGTTTAAATTATATATGATAAAAAGAAAGTAAACACGTAAAAAAATAATATGCTTGTAATTTTAAGGTAAGCAATATTAGGTAAAACATCTAAATTCTTGGAGTACTCATGATCTTAAACTCACTCCAGTTCTGTCCCTGAGTACAGTACTCTGAAAATTTTTTCACGTATCAAAAACTCGACCGGTTAAATACTTTTTTTCTTAATTAATATGCTTCGTAAACGATGGATTTAATGAATTCAATTCTGAATGATCGGTTTTTCATTTAATTAAGCATTTTATTATAAAGAATGAAACAAGACAAAAATCGAATAAATTTTTTCATCGTTTGAAAATGTAATAAATCATATATGTATACCAAAAAATACGATGAAATAATATTTCATAATATTTGTCATATTTTATATTTTCAATATGAAGCTTTTTCACGTCACTTATACTTCGATATTATCAGTTCGCAAACATTTAATATCTCGTAAGCTTTTAATCATGTCCAATTTTATTCCAGCGATCGATTCGCGCACGGACTGTCGGTATTACGATCATTCCGAATTAAAAGGAAATAATCCAACGGATAAAAGAAGGAGGCAGCAATAGTGTACCGACCTGATAATCGGGAGAAGTGGGTTCAACGGGTCGAGCGACGACGAGGCGCACGTGGGTGCCGGATTGACGCAGCACCGCGGCCACCTGCTCGCTGCCCATCCCCCGCAGGTTGACATCGCCGATTTGTAAGATGTGATCTCCGCTTTGCAGTCGATTGTCCTGAAAGTACAATTTTCAACAGTGTATTTATAATAAAGGGACGATATAGTTATTAGAAAAACGCTATAATAGGTAACATTTGTAACGAAGATTTCCGAAAGAAGAATTTCGAAGCATTTTTAAAAATTATTATTAATTTTTTTTGGATTGCTGAGATCTTAAAATATTGATTGGATTGATGAGCCAACAACAGTTATTTGGACACGAGTTAGCTAAAATAGTTGAAATTCATATTCTGATGAAATATTTATCACATTTTGTCAGATCTTTTTCTCTATATTATTATTATAGTAAACCAAAGTTATTTAAGAATATTTATGTTTAAATTAGTACCTCACATACGAATTAAGAAGATTTATTCGCTTGCTATACTTTCATAAATATTCCGAATAACAAAGTACTGAACTAAAAAAAAATTGGCAAAATATTTTTATAGTATAGGCATTTTAAAAGGATCAAAAAGATGTAATAAAATCATTATAATAAGCTGTACAATTAATCTGATTTAAATTTAATCTTCTGTATTATAGCAGATTTCCAGTTTAAATCAGTTAGTACTTTCTAAGAGTAAAAGAGCAGATTCTGCAATCTTGGTAATTAGCTCCTCGGTAATAAATGCTTAATCCGGGGATGATACTTACGCGATCGGCAACTCCGCCAGGAAGAATCGTCTTAACGACGACGCCGGTACTTCGTCCGCCAATGATACCGAAGCCAAGGCCGCTGCCATCATTGATTAGGTTGATTACTTCTACTTGCGCCCATTCGGTGTTCAGCTAAAAATACACAATAATAAAAACGTCGGAATTCTTTGAATATATTAATTTACAAAGATCGATCGTTCCTCATTTTATGCGCGACCGCTATACTCGTGTGTATTGCGTGACTTGTAAGTGCAGAATTTATGCTGTAGTCACCATAAAATTTTCATACGCTACTAACAATAACATATGCAATGAGTAATAAGGTCGAATAATGTGTGCTCGTACAGTATCGAAAAACCACAACTTCATAGGGCTATATTTTTAATGTAATTAGGAAAGGAGCAGATTCTTGGCCACTTGCCAAACAATCGTATATATATATAATAATGTACATATTTTATGTAAAATCATAATTTCGCAATGTTCTTTTCCTTTGTTTTTCAAGTATCATTAAAATCATGAGGCATATTTTCGTTAATGACGGAGAATCAAAGGCAAAGTAATATTTTTTTCATTTGCGCTAAAGGAGTGAAAAGACTTTTTTTTCTAAAAGGCGTTAGCTTGAAATATCTAACGAGCCGACAAAAGAGACTGGCATATGTATAGAATTCCTATATTTCACTTTCATCTTGCATATATCCAATAAGTATCAAATCCAGTAACTGCTATTCCACAAACCCACTATTTTAATATTTACAGCGAATGCAACTAGCGAAAATTATATTTTCATGAAAATAATCAATTAATTTTCTCCAAATATCGCATGAAATCGAAACAGTAGCTAACAAATTTAAAAATTCAAATTTAAATAGTTAAACACACGAGAGAGCTGGTCGATAAATAGCTCAAAATAGTGCTAGATATATTAATTGAAAGAATGAAATTAGCACAGCTATAATTAGAAATGACTAATTATTGGTCCACCAAAGTACACATTATCCCGAACTGTATAATTTTAGCTAATTATAAGTCATCATTAGAGATGCAGCATCGTACAATTTTCATGGCCAGTATAGCAGCAACGAAAAACATTTAGCACGCGTCACGTAGCTAAAAGCATAACAGGGCGCGAGCAGCAAAAAATGGAGTACGAGAGTACGAATCAAATATATTTCATTCGCGTTATGAGACCATTATTCTTACGTGCAATTGCGGAGTTGACGCGAAGAAACAATTACACGAGACGAGTCCAATCTCGCGATGGCGCGAAAATGAAATTTCTCTTACGACGGTATTTCGTTCATAACAAATGAAAAAAAAAACGAACCGTTACCGCCGCGTATATATACGCGAGAAGGAAACAGAAAAAAGGAGCAATTAAAGAGCAGCTGTCACTCCGCCACTCTTTCTTCGTTCTCTGGTCTTTATCCGCTCCCCCCGTACTTGTCCATTTATTTCATTCAGATCGCGAAATCAAACGGAATCCCGAGAAACATCTGAATCGCGCAGGAAGAGGAGAGAGACAATATTGGCGAAGCAAATTGCATCGGAGCTGCTCGTTGACGTTTAGAAAGATAGGGTCGTCGGTATAGCCAGCGAGCTTTCGCAATTGATATATCTATCAGCGGCAGGATACAGTTGGACAATATATATAAACGTTGCCATTAAACGTATAGCGCGCGAGTTTACGGGGAAGCGCCGGGATAGGAGCAAACAGAGGGAGGCGAAGGGACGGAGCGCGGGACGCTTCTATTGGATTCGCGCCAGCCTTACTTACATCGTATAAACACGCGAATGGGATATAATACTTAAACGGGTTGCGCTCAGCTCGCACACTGTATCAAGGTATGCGCGCGCGCCAATCTACGTACACTACCTCATGTCTTGGCTTGTCCCATGCTTCTATTTACGTATAATTGATATAAGGACACGCGCAGCCCGATGCCTAGGCA
The DNA here is from genome assembly GCA_900490015.1 of Megastigmus stigmatizans. Classification (NCBI taxonomy): domain Eukaryota; kingdom Metazoa; phylum Arthropoda; class Insecta; order Hymenoptera; family Megastigmidae; genus Megastigmus; species Megastigmus stigmatizans. The sequence goes on along the minus strand of UELV01176674.1, from coordinate 9,986 downwards.
TCGTCTATAGTAAAAGGGTAAAGCCCGAGGACACATGGTATAATTGAATGCCGATGGCAATCGAGCAGAGAAGCTCGGTCGAACGACCTCCGCCGCCTGTTCTTGTCGGGCAGTATATTTTGTTCTGCGCACGTCGTATGCGGTAAACACGGCAGCCTAGCACGGGACGATATTGATGATCTGCGCGCGGCAACTGCTCCATTCAAGGCCGATTGGTGTGACTTTAATTGGAACTGCAGCGCGCGAGGAGAAGTGTGTAGCGCGGCGTTCTTGTAGGAAACGTTTTCCGCTCGTCGTTAGTACGCGATCTTGCCATATCACGGATTTTCATGGCTTTTGCGCTTGAGGTGGAGGCCCGACAAGAGGCTGCGGGTTCTTCTTTTTTTTTTTTTAATTAAAATTAGTAAGATACGAGGGGTGCGCGATGATTGCGCACGATAAGGATGGAGATATATTTTTAAAATAAATTCAGACGTACAGTGATACTTTGGTGTAATGGAAAAGCTGGCACTTTTAGCTTGTATTTTACTGCAATTGTATTTACTGCAATATTTTGCTGCATCTCCAACGATGATTATATAAGGGATATAAATTAATTGTTATACGTGAATAACGTTGGTGATGTAAAAGTCTATTTTCTTGTTAAAAATGATATTATAATAACAGCTAAATATAAATTTATTCTACAATGAAATACAAGTGTTTTTTTGGGCTTCTTATTTTCTTTATCGTTAGGTGTCTATTATTATTTTACGCAATTTTCTATGCTTTAATAAAACATTTATCGTAAATATTCTTAATAACTTATAAAAACATAAAACATGTAAGCGGACTTTAACTCTATCAAGAAAATTGTGTAAATTGTAGTAAAAAAAAATTGTGCAAGTCAAATCTTTTACACCGCATTTTGATGATACATAAATTACGGTGAAATAAAAAACATTTTAGTTTCTGAAAAATGAACATTTAGATGGCAGATAAAGTTTGGCTCATGATGAATGGGATGGAAAGAAAGAGTGCATGAAGCTCGCTTTTTTTTACTTCACTTTGATTCAGATTCAGTTCTAAACCCTAAACTGAAACTTTCACATCGAAAATTGTTCTGCAGCATTGTGGAAAAAACTCTTTTTAATAAAAGTTTTGTATTTCCAGATGCTTTCATTAATGGTTCTTTCCAAAGATGTACGGCATTACTATTTTATTTCTTGTACTATAATATTCATGAAACAGACTTTCGCTTCGCAAATGTATCACCGATATAATAATTCAAATAATGTGTATAATAAATTTAAAAATTAACATCTTAAAACTAAAAAAAAGTAAAATAATAGCTGCATAATGCAAGTGATGTAATCGCATGTCCAACAAAATTAATGCAGAGTGTACATGGATGCAGTTTTGAAATTTCAACAAAAAAATCACAGAAGTTAGTTTAAAATTCCAAATTTCAAAATTCCGAATACGCGTTCGTAAAAAAGTGCAGCGCAAAAATTCAAGTCTCGCACAGCAACGTTCATAGAGCTCATCTTCTTTTTTACTCCCATTCACCCTTTTATTTTACGTGAAAAAAAATTCGCCTTCAGCATTCATTCCGTCTCTTTTGTCGCGCGCAGGTGCTGAGGGTCGGGCATTTACAATGTTTTTGCAGTTGTGCCACCTTTTTTTTCACAGCCCAGTACATAAGAGCTCCGGGGATGGTTAAAAGAGTTATACAAAGCGTCTACAATGCTTCGTTATCAGCAAAGAGCAAAAAAGAGGGAGAGAAGAGAGGAGTGAACTTCGACTGGCTACTGCTACATGCACGCCTAAGTCTTTTCAAGTCAAATGGTTCGCTATTGATTTTGTGACAATTCTTCACTACATATAGGTAGAATTTACAAAACAATTTTGAATTGAAGTCGCACTGCATTTTAGCGTTACTTGAGGTTCGAATTGAATTAGTTCTTTTTAAAAACTGGATTGATTAGACATTTAAATATCTGTAATAGTTTATAAATATGACCAAATGAAATAATTAAATAATACAATAACAAAATGATAGAAGTAAAACCTGTCTTTAAAGAAAGGCTAATTGCTTCGTCTACTCTTATGAAATTGGCTATAATTAAATTTCTAACCTAAATAATTTAGCGCGCGAAAAGAGAACTAAAAACTCACGGTGCTAGTCAAAAGAAAGAAAGTAATATAACTAGCTCCAGAAATCAATACTATAAATTCTAGCAGCCAGTACACCGACCCGTATTATACCTTCCTAAACTAAAAAGTCTTTCTGTCTTTATTTAGTTTAGGCAGCCCGTGACATAAAACGTTTCCAGTCCAGCTGCTCGCAAGCCACCCTAAAGTAAAAAGAAAAGAAAAGTGTGCAGTTGCCTCACCACCATGTCACCACTCTTGGAAGCGTCGCTGACGGCGGAGTTGCTCCTCTCGACGACTTGGCCTCCAGGGGCCTGAGTAACGGGCGGCTGAGCTGCCGGGGCGGCGGTGGCTGCCTGGTGTGGCGCCGCTGCTGCTGCTGCTGCAGTCGCGGTGACAGCGGCGGCGGCGCCGCTTGCGGGTACGCTGCCGACCGCTTGCTGCTGAGGGATGCTCGCCGACTTGGCCGAAGTCGAGATCGAGAGGGATTGGGGCTCTTTGTCGGGGCTACTGTTGCTCGCGATGGCGGCTTGAGCGGCGGGCCCGACGATCGGCGCTGCTCCTGATACTGACGATGGTGTCGTTCCTGCTGCTGCTGCTGCTGCTGTGACTGATGCTGGTCCGCCAGCTCCTCCCCCTTCTGCCGCTGCGCTTGAACCTGGTACCCCGGACAACTCATCCGTCGCTAAAGAGCTCCCAATGTCTGTGAACAGAAGGAGGATTTGGCTTAGTTGGCGAGGTTTTGGCGGAAGATAAGCTTGGTGAAGTCACTACTTCATGTGGGGAATGGATGCGCTTATTAGTAATTGTCAACGCGATGGGGATTCGATTAAAAATGACATGTACGAGAATGGAAGGTAGAAACTTAAAAATTGAGTGATTTTCCAAATCCATCTTGTCGAAAAGTGTATTATTTTTTCTAACTATATACATCCCGAATATTATCAACTCCACTCTTCACATTAAAAATCATATTGAAACTGTTAATCGATTATTTTTGTAGGTAGATTATTTGTATAGTAAAAGGTTGAATATTGTGATTCATAAAAAGTTCAAATCTATTTTTTTTCTATTATTATTATAGTTTTTGGAACAAAGTTTCTGTAATTTTATATCGATAATTTTTAGATGTGTCAATTTAAATTTCACTTCAAACTTTAAACAATAGTTCATTATTATATCATTCAGCGGTGGTTAAATTGGAGCAAATAATTATTATTCATTATGTGACGAACAAATCTATATTCACGAGCGTAATTCCAAGTATCTATGAGAAAGAATAGGACAAATTTTGGTTACATGCCAGAACCACTGCAATTGTTACAATAGCTAAATCCTCGTTAAATGTCACAAAGCATTGAAATATTTAAATGTTTTCAGCTATTAACATATGGAATCCCATTTAACTTTGTTAGTCAGTTGACAAACTAGTTTAGACGATAGCTGAGAATTGAATATCAATATTCTGGCGCAATTTGCATGTAGCAGAAGGCAAGTAGTTCTAATCTGTTTCGGTCAGGCATCTTGCAATTATACAGCTGTACAAGTATAATTGCTCGTGTAGCGTCGTTAAAGGTGAACTGCTAATACGATTCGTCGAATCACTATTAAAGCCTCGCGATAAAATGTTATCGGCACAAAACGCATATCTTAAGCCCCCTTATTACACAAGCAAAACGCCCATTCAGTCTATATATTACCTATATACATTAAAATCGTTCCTGCTCCCGGGACAATAAAAAGCCACGGTTCATAATTTCAGCATCGAGCAAAATAATCATGTATTACTCTGAAAATTTAATTAAAACACGCGAGCCGAGACGTTCGTCCGAATATTTCATTAAATTTTTACCCCCAACGCGGCCCATCAACGAAATCATTAGCGCGCCATCGATCTTTTGTATATATGTAGATAATCACGCGTATAACAACACAATAACACGCCAGTGACTGCGCGTATATCCATTTATAATTCCTTTTGTCTCTATGACAATCATTTATAGCCCTTGGAACTCCACGGTTAATCGAGCATCCATATACACACAACAATGGAAAGTTGCGAGGAAATTGGTGTGCTGTGGACAATTTGTTAAATAATTATGGAACTCGAATCGTAGTTGCCGTATATACACGTGTATATGTACATGTATAGAGTACAGTGGCAGCAAAGATGAGTCACGGACCAAACTGTTTCCGAATTAAATTTTCAGAGCTTCATATTGATAATTGCCGTGTGGTGCTGCACGCAAAACGCACACGGACAGGACCTGTACAGTGGCAGAAAGAGAGAGAGAGAGAGGAAGAGAGACAGAGAGAGGCATAAGCCAATCTCCGAAAATATATATATATATATATATATATATATAGCGATGATCTATTGTGCATCAATGGCCCAGATGAGTTTCGACGCGTATGATTGATAGGTTAAAGCGGTAGGCGCACATTTTTCAGGTGGTTTGAGAGTATGAGTCAGAGAGAGATAGAGAGAGAGAGAGGGGGGAGGTAGAGGGAGAGAGAACGAAAGTGTATATCGAATGTACACGGTGCAGGCGATATCATCGATCATCATTCGTCATTCAGCTCGGCTCTTTTTCTTTACTCTTGCGCGCCGTTTTGGCTCTGCTATATGCTCTGCTCACGTGACCTTGCGCGATAGCCAGCTTAACTGTCATACGCAAAATACAAAATGCTCGTTTTTCGTAGTTGGTATAAGTAAAATGAATTTCCAGTTTACCATCGCAAAGAGTTAATCAATTGCTTAGTTGCGAGTGTCATTTTTATGGTGCGATAGATGATGCAGGTTTTCCGAAAATTGGTTGTGTATAACAATATCGTGGTGATTGTGCCATATTTCCAATGATGATATATAAACAGACTTTTAATTGGGTATCAATCACTGTTAATAAGAGTAATATTTTTGAGCTCGAACATATAGTATTGAAATAATAAAATTATTTTTATTCTGATATTTTAATGCATATTATATATATATATAAAAATCCATTATTTTAATACGTACGCGAAAGATAAATTTGATTGACATAATAACACAATTTACTGTTAAAGTATAGTTGACTACATGTTGAAGTTAATTTTCAAGTTGAATTATTATTTAGAAAAAAAACATTTCTACTGAACTGGCTATTTCTAATCGAAGAAAATAAGTATTACGTAGATGCGAGAGAGCGATCCTTGACACGTTACCGGCGCGTATTGATTTTCACAATTCACTTCAGACTTTTGTGAAGAAAAGAGAAAATAAATATTGCAGAGTAAGCGCTATAAAGGATATTAAATCATAGTAATGGTTTGTTTATATAAAACAAGTTTATTGTAAGGTTATTTTACGGATCTGTAAGTTTAAATCATATTCTTTTGCACATATTTAATTAGAATACGATATTTTTAATGATAAATACGCAATTTAACTTGAGTTTACTGATATATTGCATTAGTAATAATTTAAAACAGCTGAAAGCGAGATCAAACGTGAAATACGATAATTTAAAAAGTTTTAAAGAGTTCAAAAGTCAAATACCTCACTGAGCAATGTTTAATAACTCGACACAATGAAATTTCAAATATATCTTCAATTAAACGATTTCACCAGAAGACAATGTCCGCGCATTGTCGAAAGCCGTTTTAAGTACGCGCGTCAAATGCAATATACCAGACTATTGCGAAAATTTTCACGTGTATGGTAGCATAACGGCAGAGGTTTTTGTATTGTTAAGTATACATTGAGAGGCAGAGAAGCTGAACATCGAGATCGAGTGCAGCGATGCGCGGTTAAGCTTTATTCGTCCGGGCGAGGCGATCGGTGTATTGACCTGCGATAAAAAAAATACTGTTTGAAGCGCATTTTCGTTCCGATACGAAATACGAAAATAGACCAAAAAAAATAAGCAAAAAGAGGAGACAAAAAAATACACGGGAAAAATATATACCTATACCCTTTTCGCGTTATCCTCTCATTCTGATGTCATTGAAATTCTATTTATTTATTTTTTTTTTTTTTTTGGTCTATTCAATCGTACGAAATATCAATTTCACGCTGCACTGTCAAGCTTCAGATTCGCTGGATGAAGCCAAATTAAATTACGAAGATAATTTGAACAAAAAATTTCCTAATAGGATTAATTTCTAGATGGAAAATACCTGCCAACTAGGTATAATACCTAATGAAATAAATATAAAAATAAACAGAGTAGAAAATTCTCCGAAAATTAGCGTCGTAAAGTCTGTAATAAGATTCAATTTGTAACTTTCTTTCTTGATACTTTTATGGTTCACTTTTATCACTTGAAAATTCTGAAAAAACGTTGCAATTCATGGAAAAACTAACTCTTATTTGGTTATTTTTATAAAAATGGATTTAATTTCGATCAGGGTTTGATTTTCATTATTTAGTTAAATTAATTCAAGTGTACAATTCATTAATTGAAGCATATTATTGACAGAACTTTTAATTCTCTTAATTGTAACGCTGTGCAACTCGCTACCCATTTTAATTCACTTATTGATGTACTGCTTAAAGTACATAAATCATTGAAAATGCGGGCCGAGCAACCAAATATACATGTGATTGTGTGATTATTTAAAATTTGATGCTGCATGTAACAATACGAATATCTATTACATAAACATGTGACTCGAAACATTCGAAAAATTTATCGATTTCAAATAAAATCGATGGTTTGGTATGTCACGCTAGACTTTTTAATGTAATGACTCTAAAAGAGTAAAAATCTCGATTTTCCAATCCCTTAAACGAGTCAAAATGATTCTATTTACAAAATAGTAGTGGAGATATATTTTTTAAAGTAAATGTAATATCCTTGTTTATATCGTGATAAGCAGTTTACGAATTCGAGCTGTACAATGTAACAAGAGCATATACCTACATCAAAACAAATCGAGCTATAAATCTAAATACAACATTACTCCTAGCAATTAAGCGTTCACAAGCAATGCACGTGAAACCCGGGTGTTTATTTTCTAATTAAGCTCGCGCTGAAAGTGCACCAGGTCGACCAGCCACTTTATAAAGGCGCTTATTCTTTCGCGCATAAATATGACGGGGGCCGACTTTAACTCCACTTTTAAGCGCGCCCTTATATTTCATTTGCTAATATCCTTACCTTCCCGCAGCAACTTTCTCCCGACAAACTTCTGTCTAATTTACTTTCAAGATTCGCGCGTCAAATTTAAATGCGCCCGGATATAAACGACTTTATGCCGCGCATTTTATACATGTATATGTGACTCTCCCAGGAGAGTCTAGGGCGCGAAAGAGAGAGAAGAGGGTAGCGTCGCCAAAGTCGAGGTAAATTTATTCGCGACGCGGTCCTTCTCTCTCCCTCTTCCCCTCTCTCTCTCTCTCTCTCTCTCTCTCTCTCTCTCTCTCTCTCTCTCTTCGCCACTCCTGTACATTCCGCATTTGCAATTTTGCATTCGTCGGGCATAAGCAGTCACACAAAGGAGCGAGTGGGAGGGAGATTTTTTCGCACACGAATTTCCACGATATACATAAGGCCGCGCGCGCTCGCGCGTCTATATACACCTATAACGAAGCTACCGAGGCTCGTTGCACACCCAATTAAAAGTTTTGTAACGCCACAGAGCGATTGCGGAATACTGCACTGCAACGCGCGAGGTAGCGAGTTCTTAGATAGAAGACGGAACTGTTTTTCTTTCTCGCTCTCTGTGGGTGAGTGTGTGTGCATGCCAACCGATTCTTTGCCGAACTAAAAACAAATGGAGAATTCGAGCTGTAGTTTCTACGGAGTTATCAACGCAGCCGCAAACATTTTTATTTCTTCGATATTCGCATTAGCATTAATTAAGCAACTTTTAAGAGCTTGCAAGTTTAAGTAAAATACATGGTAGGATAGACTTGAAGCATAAAATGCCAATAAATAATCTTTAGTGCATGTGTTTAATGGCAAGTATATACACTTTGCGTAATGTAGTTCCATCGGTTTCTGGCGAATAATTAAAATTAATATTTTATTAAAATCATATATAACTTTATCTTATAGTTATATTCAAGTAATAAACTTATTCACGAAGGCTTTATTAGTATATTTATTATTGTTATATTAAAATTACAGTATATACATTTTCTATAATCGCGCAAATAATAATGAAATTTTATATACTTCACTAGGTGTCAAACGAGTCAAATAAATTTTACATTGCACTTTGCGTAATGTAGTTCCATCGGTTTCTGGCGAATAATTAAAATTAATATTTTATTAAAATCATATATAACTTTATCTTATAGTTATATTCAAGTAATAAACTTATTTACGAAGACTTTATTAGTATATTTATTATTGTTATGTTAAAATTACAGTATATATATTTTCTATAATCGCGCAAATAATAATGAAATTTTATATACTTCACTAGGTGTCAAACGAGTCAAATAAATTTTGATTATAAGCTGGGGACTAATTTTTGATGAAATGCCGTTGTAATTGAACATGGAAATTCCAGAAATTTCACTGCGCTTCCAACTAAATTTGTATGTTATAATGTTAATTGAAACAGTAAATTTTATTTAATTACAGGATATGAAATTTCAAAGCATCAAATACTATCGAAAAGTTTATTTGCTGTTTGTACCGTTGGCAGAAACGTTGTCATATAAATTTTCGATTGTATAATTAAATATCAATTAGACATAAATGTTCGTTCAATATCAACTACATCAAAAATCTGCAAAATCAAAGCATATAAATAATTAATCTATTATTGATTATTTATAATAAAAAATAGGCATCATTAGGTAAAAATTTTTATTTTATTCAGAACCACTGGTTACGTGATTATTCTTAATTGTTATTTGTACCAAAGTATTTACCTACTCATTAACTCTAGATTCTCGTTCTTTTTTCTCGCAAATAAAATAAAAACTAAACTTTCGCTTTTTTGCATTTAGCAGTTTGACTTTACGACGGGTAATGCAATCCTCGTCGGAACGTAAACTGTCTCGGACAAAAACACTTGACTGCGTAAGTTCTGAAGGGGACGAAATTGCCCATCGAGACGTCAAACTAAATAGAGCAAAAAGTTGTTTAAATTTATTTACTAATTAATTCAAATGCTAAATTTCCAAATAGAATCCATCTTATCTTCTTTTATTTTAATTCTTTTTCATCTCACAGTTTAAAAATGTTTAAAAGAAACTGATATCTTCGGTGTGGAGTAGATGGCATTAATGGATTAATGTATAAACAAACGGTATCTTTTCTAATAAGAAAATCCGAATGCTTTTACAGTTTTATATGAAAACTTCAGAATTTTGGGTTAATCGACATTCTTATCTTGTACGGGAAGTAAGTAACACTGTTATACAGATGTCTGACTATACTCTTAGAATACTACTTCCTTTATTAGTTCGGAGATTCAAATGTAATTTCTTATAAACTTTTTTTAATAAAAGCGCTCGTTCCCACTCCTTCATCGACACTCGTCTATATATAAAAAGAAATAATAAAGTATAATAAAACTAGTTCTCAGCTACAACTTCTGCTTTTGCACTCAGCGCCTCGGTCGAACTTCTTCGTGAAGAACAAAAGAAACGCATATTTGCAATAAAGCGGAACCACGCTCGGCAAGTCCATAACCACCAAAGAAGCACACGGAAATGTTCTCGAACAAGAAACTTTCTCCTCCAAGTGCGTGCAACAAGGGAGAAATGGAATATTCCTGGAAACGTGCGCGCGCGCGCGCGTGCGTGTGTGGGTGTGTAGTGTGTGCCTCAGTGATTCGGCGACGGAATATTCGGTCGGAAGTTCGAAGTACAGAGACGAAGATGAAGAGAGGGAGAGAGAGAGAGAGAGAGA
>UELV01176673.1:21073-31510 GCA_900490015.1 Megastigmus stigmatizans | reverse complement strand
TTTTACTATACTGTCTACTAAACATTAGTAAACAGCGACTCTGTCTCACCATTGCTGAATATTATAGTAATTTTTCATGAAGTTTCTCGCAATTTTTAATGAACTATTTTTCTCCGTGTATTCATTAACAGTTAATGCACGATCTCAAGCGTTGCGTGTCTGTACCTCAAAGAAACCATTCCTTATCTCTTGTCCCACTATATGATACGTCAGACGTCCCAAAACGAGGTAGCGGCTGAGCGTCAGAACCAAAACAAAAATACAGTACAGTAGTGCTCTCTTGTTTTGTGCAGCTAGTGTCCCAAATTTTTCTCAGTGAAGCTTTGTGCCGCTCACTGTAATAATGGACGTGATCTTGGAAACTTGGGGGCATCGATGTTTACTTATTAATAAACTAGCTCCAACAATAAAACAAATGTTTGATTCCTTTACCCTTAAAGAACCATTTCTTAACAGTTAAGGAATGGCGACGCTGCAGTAGAACTGAGTCATGTACATATAGCAATTGAGCCATTCCTTAACAGTTAATTCACGTGCATTTGACTCTATTCAAATGTATATTCATTAACAGCTAAGCCGGCGCATTTGAGCCAAATGAATCTTTCTATCAGTGAAGTAAATGTGTTACTTTGAGATACTTCAAGTGTAAAAACGTAGTAAAAGGAATATGTGAATACAAAATCTTACTTCTATTCTTTAAGAAATGTACTAATTTAACGCGTTTCAAATGTATGATTTTCCATTATGTCCAATTACAATGAAGCATTTTCTAAAAAATCAATTTGCGCTCAAATTTCGTTCGCTCATAGAAGTCACTAGACTTGAAATTAGTTGACCACAATTGTTAACAACAACTACTATCGAGTTTTGAAGAGATTAATGTCAACGCTATATAATTCATCGTTGCACGAATACTCTGTATATATAAACGTGACAATGGCACTGTTACGCAGCTCTTCCTCTGGTCATCGCTCTTTCAAACCTATATCCTCTTTTCTCGGGTGTCTTCGAGGCCTCGGTCCGCGTCGCACACCATCATCCTAGAGATAAGCCCACTGACGCGTACATCGGCCAAAGCTCGGCCGAACACACTTCCATTGAAAACGAGGAGGCTTAAGCTGATCGCCCGACCGGAAACCGGCGGCGCATAAAAATTCGATCTCCACGCGCCAACTCCGCGACTTCCTCGACCGTCGTTCTTCCCAACCCCCTCCGTGCGCGCGAATTACGCTTTATTTCGCGCATAAGCGTTTTTTCATGATAATACAGGATTTTATGCTTCTACGCAGCTATATGCAATCGTCGCGTGCATGAGAATGAGAACTTTTTATGATTTTTTTTTTATTTTCTAAGTATGGTCTAAAATTTGAATAATGCCGGGAGTACATGATGGAATTTTCATTATTTTTAAGCGCTTCTTGAATGGACAATTTAAAGAATCTTTATTTCAATAGATTACTATATATGTCTTTACTTATAAAGCGAACAATTGCATGATTCGTACGTTTTGGATGTTTGAGGATTCAATCGTGTTCTCCGACCTTTAACTTTTCTGATTTTATTCGTCGAGATTCAAGCAAGAGTATTTTTTTTTTCTTTTCATTTTTAGTTTAGTCGTGTACATTTCTCTTGAAGAGACATTACAGAGATGTACAGTTTCTGATGTAATGATGAGATGATTGTTTACTTTAAAATGGCTCTATTAATTTTACTGTTAGAGAGATTTAAAAGGATTGCTAGCAATTAATTTTATTTCATTAAGAATTTATTCGCAGAAATTAAATTATTATATGTGAATATTAAATTATAATATATTCGATGGAAATTTCTTTCACGGGAATAAATTCGTTATTGAAAAAAGAATGTGGGCTGAATCGATGTTGTTTTTTGATGCGATACACTTTTTATACGCCAGATTTTTTCAAGCATTACCGCGGAAGTTTTATGATAATTATTCTTAGTAAATATGCACATAACTTTGCTTATTCATCGTGAAAAAAGATATAAATAACCTTAAATTATTTCAACTGGAAGCATTACTTCACGTTCATGTACTATACATTTTGTTTTTTAAAAAAAAAATCATTTTCTAGTCTAATTTGTGACCAAGGAATATTTCTGTAAAGTCTCAGTCACATCCAGAATTCGAAAGAAAAAAAAAATAATTGTGGTACACTTACTTGTCTTGTTGTACAACTTAGTATACTATTCATGCGACTAATTTTATTATAACATACTTATTAAAAATAAAATTATGTTTTCATCGAAACCTGCAAAGAGATTTAGCAATAATAAGTCATACAAAAATTGAAACTTACCCTTGGTTCAAGTCATATTAGATTTCTCCTCATATTGATGTAGATCACAGCTGTTTTGCTTGTCTAAAATCATAAAAAAATTACATTGAATAAATTAAGACTTCAGAAATCTTAAGGCAAATACTATTACAGAGTTGTTTTTTAATTTAAAAGTTCTGATATTCTCGTCGAAATAATTTTCATACATAGTACAAAATAAATGGGATGGACTATAAAAATAGAATTCTTACTTAGAATTTTGTCATTATTATATTTAACATAACGCTCATCATAATATATTAATTAGGGACATCCCTTACAAGGTAACAAAAAATCTTGCAGATAGTGCAATGAATCTCGAAATATTGGACATATGCTGCAGAATGTGTATCTTTTTTTTTTGTTGCAATCTTCAACTTTTTCTAAAACTTTGATTTAGATAAAAAAACTTCTTTTATCATACCTTTTATAGTTATATAAGTATTATCGAGAATGTAGCAACATATAGATGCTGAGAAAATTGAATCATTATTACATAAAAACGTCATTCTTTTGAGTCCTTATCATACCGTCCCACGCTCTCGTTTTCTTAGTTAATGCCAAAGGATTTGCAACGTTGAAAAATGTAATATTATAGTTGCAGGTTTGGGGTAAATGTAAGATAAAAATAAAACAGCTTCTGTTTGCCAAAGATCGTGTATTCAAAATAAAAGATACAAATTACATGTTAAAAGCTATATGTTTAAATAAATGTGTGTATCTTATTGCACGTTTATTTTATCGTCTATAATATGCCAAAGATAAATTACATCTTTTCAGCAAAAATATAACTGACATGATAGGTAGACAGCATCAATCTTTTTTTTATTAGAAGGTCAGAAGAAGGCCGAATATTTCTTATTGGACTTTGAATCCATGTACATTTTTGACCTTCAATGTTAGTATCTTACCGAATTAATTTCTTATCGGCTGAATCAATTTGTTAAATGATATTTTATTTCGAATTATACATATAAACTAATAATGATTCAATATAAGTTGATAGAGAACAATATACTTATACTATATAAGTATTTAGTGATAAAAAGCTTGTGCGAATGCTCTTTTCATTTTTCTAGACTATTTTATTCTTTGAAAGTAGCAATTCTTTTCAGTGCCCTTAAAAAAAGGAAAATAACGTTTTAAAGTTGATATATACAGAAAAATTTCATAGCCAATTAAACTAAGCACGTACATGAAAAAATAATTTTCACAAGAAGAGTTATATCAACCGTGAACTTTTTTTGTTATGTGAAACAGCATTAAAAAAAATAATATTATTACGCTAGTTCACTTTATTTTAATATTTTTAAGTAATCAACTGCCATCATCTTCTCTCTTTTATGATTCTGACCGGTAAATTTAAAGAAGGTCCATGGCTTTTTTATGAAGTTATGTTTTGAAGAGAAGCAAGTTCACTTTATTACTCGCGAAACTTGGCTGTTTTTTTTTAATCTTACAACATCGAAATGCACTGAAATTGTAAGTAGCTTTTATCATAAAAAAGTATTGGAATCCTGAAAAGATTTGTTTAATGATTTAAAAAAAAACCCTGCCAATTCATCGGCACTTAGCTTCCTCATATTTAATCGTTCATTCCATTATCCTAGCTATTAAAGAATAAGAAAAAGTATAGTGGCTTTTGAAATTTGAAAATTAGTTAATCCGTTCTCTATATACAGAGGTTTCTAAGGTAATTACCATTATAATGTATAGATATGCAGAACTAACAAGAAAATGTTATATAGTGACACGAACAAATGTATAGACATTCGTAGCATAATTAAATACACACAATCCTCCTTCAGGGAAGAGCGTGGTAGTATTATATGGGCTTGGCGGATAAGTAAATGCTTTTGTTGTAACTTTTTTACATGCAATTATTAAGAAATGTGCGAAGTGTTTAATAGTCACAAATGAAGATGAAAAGAATCGTAATGAAAAGTATGAAATAAAATTTTAAATATGCAAAAGTGAAATTATTTTAATGATTTTTGAAAAACAAAATAAAGTTAAAAAACGGTCAATCAATCATATGTACCTATTAAATAGTTCAACTCTTCTACTTTATATTTTTATGTAAAAGTTACTTTCCATTAGTGCAAACAAAAGTTTTGTAATTTTTGATGTATGAATTTATAAAAAGAAAAAAAAGTGGTGAGGGCGACATTGGGTGTTGTGTAAGGTTAATGGGAGACTCGAGAGTTTCAGAATTTCAGTTGTCAGACTTAACCTCCACATAGGCCAGCGAAATCATTCAATAAAATGATGCTATTCCATATTAATTTGACCAATATATAGTTTAAACAAGCGGAGGATGGGTATGAAGAACTCAATTTTCTTGTTAGTTTTGCATGAAAGCGTTTAAATTAGCACTTATATGACTGTTATTGCTAATTGTGCTTTACCCGAAAGTCAATACCACACATCACTTGCGAGGCTTTATCGGCTTTTTCAAGCCTTATCACTTTCTTATTATTAGGAAAATAAGTAGTCTAATTACGTGCTTTAACTTGATTCAATTGTCTTCTCCAAGAATATTGCGATAGAGTGAAACACGCTCGTGGATGCAAATTAATTGCAAGTAGAAAAAACGATCCTTTCGAACCAATAAAAGCACACTTTTCATTAAAGGGCCGATGTTATACTGACATTTCCTCAGTACGTCCCTCATCAAGCCCTAAGAAATATATCTTACTGACGAATAATCTGAAATATCAATTATCCGCATTCAAGCATAGCCCGAATCGTCTCGGTCTCCTCCCTGTTCATTACCGAATAATCTCGAGATACCATCCAGCGCTAATAAGTTTGACTCTCATTACCGAGGAGCCCGCGCGCAAAACGACTCTACAAGCTAACATCATTATTTTCCCTTTAATATTTGATAATCTCATCCCCGAACTAAAGTTCAAAGGAGCCGGCTTTAGAGCAAGATCAAAGCGCTCGAATCGACGGGGGAGGGGGGGGGGGGGGGGGGGGGTAAGGAAAAAAAGACCGCTCACCAACATAGTCAAATTGGCTATATAGTCGTAAGATATCGCGGAGTCCGTAGAAGGGAAAAGCTCTTTCCACTTAGCACTGCGGAAAACAGAGCTAAAAAGGATATAGCCGGGGCAACGGGAACTTTTCCGAACTCGTCCGGCTCGGCACACAATTTTCTTCGCGGCCTCGTTTCCCTTCTCTTTCTCACCCCTCGCAGCTGTGTTACTACTCAACGAGTTCACTCTTTCTCTCTCTTTCTCTCTCTCTCAGGCCAAACTGTTTCATTTTCCGGTGATTGGACGTTGAACGCGCCGCACTGGCGCTGCTGCAGTTTGTGGAAACTTTCCTGGGGTATGATATTGCGTCCTCTATACTCTCTGTGGACGCGGACAATGTGGTGGGACGCCGGTGATAACCAATAACCACGCGGATGAAACACTTTTCTGGAATAATCAGCAAGTGTGTTTTCCTAACCGCTGGAGAGTCAACCGCTGGATGATCTATAGATATAAGCATGTGGTGGTAGTGAAACAAATTTTTGGAACGAAGGCGGAGAGAAAAGAGGCCGTGTAATATACTACTTGTCAGTAAATTATTTTAACATTTTGCTTGTAAAACGAGTGATTATATTAATCGATCTTGCAAAGTGAAGGAGTTGAAGATATAAGACAAATTTAGTCTTTGATGTGATTATGCTCCAACTAATGTTTCTTAAAAAAAAGCGGTTTGAAATATATTGCATACAGTAATAGTTTAGCAATGCATTAAATCTTATAATCGAATTGTACACGGAGATTGGAATAGAATATTAAAATTCATTTAGCGTAAATGTAAGGGTTTCTACTAAGTAATTTTATTACCCTTTGATTTCCTTGAAAGGACACTTAAATTTCTTACGAACTTCCAAGAAAATTTAAGTACTTTAATTCTCTACCGCGCGCGGACTCGAAAGGGCTATAAAAATTAGTTTGTGGAAATTATTTCACTCAATTGAAGTAATGAAGTCAATAAAATTTCAATTAGTATTATTATATTCTCTCGCGCTGGCGTAAGCTTAAGTTCATACCTAATTTTGCAGTCGAAACGACGTCAAATTCGTTAAATTAGCAGAACGTAAAACTTCACACAGCGACAAAAGGATTTTTTTCAAAGTAATTCCAATCTGTAATTACTTCCCGGAAATTTCGTGCAATTGACAACGCTTGTATATCGCAGCTCTAAAGCTCAATAGGCAAATTCTATAATAAGCTTCGAGTGTCGACAGATTCTCAATGTTCTTTAGCCTACAGACCAATTATTTCTGCGAGTTTGTATTTCATGGATCGATAAAGACATATATATGTACATCGCACAAAGTTCTCGCCGTGTTGTGAGTGTTAACAGGCAAAAATAGACATCCTTGTAAACAAGAACTGTTCAGTTTGTTCAAATGTGCCAACTGATTGATTGAAATGCTGATCTCATTCGCATTACGAAAGTTTCTTATATTCGTAAGGTATAATAATTGCTATTAATAGAACTAAAATAATACATTTTGCTTAATCACGTCTATCGTTTCATTCAATAAGTATATAAACTATCTTTTATAGCAGTCGATATAGTTTGACGTTAGCAATACAAAACTTAAAACCGGGATATAGAATCTCTTGGCTTTTCATCACCGTCTTACCAATACAAATCTTATTCCAAATATTTCATCAGGGTAGTTGTTGATATACCTATTACAAATTTAAATGTTAGCTTTCAATCTCCTGATTATATGCTTATGAAGCTTCATTTGACTTTGCCTTATCCCGATAATCGAACGAAACTTCTCACGTATCATCTCCCTCTTTAACTTTCCCAAGAATATCGGGTAATGCAAGTGAAACTGTGAATTAATTAATAAGTAGGGTAGGAGCTCGTTCGTAGCGCGGATAAGTATAGCGTATACGGATAATCCCACTAAGTGTGCGAGTCTCGATCGGAAATCGTTTGGAAATTGATGAAAACGAGCGACGCATTTAATGTGAAAGAGTCGAAAATGCGCCAGTAAAAAGAGAAGATCAATTCGAGGCTGCGTTTATATTGTTCATTTTAAAGTCGTCGTCCTCCACCTCGTATTAATACAAGATGGTCTGGCGCGTTTATGCATCTGTGGATGTGTCTCGTTTCACTCAGACTCTCTGCCTCTATGTCTTGCTCTCTGGGCTGGATACGACTCCGCGCTGTAGTAGAGAGGAAATGGGGAACGCCATACCAGTTTCCGGTTGCGTAAGTCGATACCGCCTGCACCTACTACGCACTGACACACTTGAAAACGAGACGCGCGAGTGCTGGTCGTCGATGTGCTACAAAATTGACGCTCTCTCTCTTTCTCTCTCTCTCTCTCTCTCTTGGCTTGCAGTCGACGTTTTGTCATATTCATCTATCTCGCTTTTTTTTTATGAATTTCGCGGAATACGAATGAAGAGATTGATTGATTTGTTTGGTCGATCAGCACGTGCGGGATGCTTGGATAATATTCGATAATGACTTATATGGAGTGTTTATAGAACTTGATTTTGTACTGAATTTAATAATTTAACACTGCGCGAAGAGAACTTGCGCGTTATTCATCATTTTAAGATTTATATTCCTTTTTTACTTTGATTTTATTCAGATGCATAATATGTATAAGCAATAAAAAAAGGTCTTTCTTAAAATTTTAGGAAATTCAATTCACTAACATAGGCGGGGATAGATGTAATTATAGCGTATGATACGAATGTTTATTCGTAGACTATTAAATTTCAAATATTTTAGAAATCTCTATTATACCGTTAAAGAAAATACAGACGATTGAAAATTTGTGCAATGTCACTATCATAAAAATACAGCGGGACTTCGGTAAAGAAAAAAACCTTCATTGGTCAATCATGAGAACTGAGGTATAATGTTAATTAAAGTCCAACTACATTAGTAATAAAGTAACTCAATGTCTTTACTATACACCTATCACATCTCATCGATCATTCAATTGTTATTCATATATATTTTCGAAAAATCTCTTGAGGAATTTCTTTTGCGCAAACATGGTATATAATCGTTTTAGCATAACGTTTATACAGTCTATAAAATTTTTTTCATTGCGTTAATAAAAATCACAGTACGTGTACGGCAGCCGTGCACCTGTGAACTGAAGCTATACTGTAAATTATATTAATGTGACGGGTGTAACTGAACTTCATATTCTTTTTCAAACCCAATCGCACTTGAGCAGCAGTTAAGACCAATAAACTTTTTCAAGTTAATGCAATTTTACCTGGTCGCTTCAAACTAATCCTTTTAAGGGGGGGGGATTACTCTTGATAGTAAATCAAAATGAATTATTTTTTTATACCGCTCTCGCGATACACAGGTTAAAAACAAATTAAATTCTCCTGTACGTTTCAATCCGGTATAGCGAAGTAGTATTGGAGCTTAACTTTTTTCAAACCTGCACAAGATGTGTACTCGCGGGTAAACTTTGACGAAACTGTCGCGGCGAAACAAAAACAAGCCGTCGGGAGGTAAATATAAAACGAGGTGAAATTCTCGAAATATCTCGCGAGCACCACTGGAGGAAAGAAGAGAATAATATAGAAAATATTATAGAGAGAGGAGCTGCGTCAATAAAGAACGGCAATAATGAAAAGAGAGGAGAGGAGAACACGGCAATAAAGAAAATCAATAACGAACGAAAAAGGCGTGAGCCAACGAGTGAGTCGCGATGCTAAATATTATATATATAAGTCCGGTGCGAAGGCGCGATATGTGCGCATATGCATATACGCGAATGGTAAATTATATTGGACTGGAACATCGTAGAACGACGACGTAGACGACGACGCTGCAGCTTATATTTACTCGGACTGCAATTTTCTTCACTTCACCGTATGGATGTGCATGTATGTGAGTATTTGTGTATATATATATATACCTATACATCTTTCCCTTTCTGATTGGAGCAAATTGAAAACGTGCCGCCTGTATCCGCTACTCGAGTTTAATAAATAAACAATTTCGTTCGCTGTGTGCGTGTACGTGTGTGTTTTTTTTTGTCCGCGCTACTGTACATGTATATTGCCACGAATCGAATCGATGTTTGCATTTATACTGTTTTTTAATTTCGATTTTGCGAAGCGTCTCTCAAAGGAAACATACATGGTGTGCGTATATATACCTGTGCACGACTGGTTCACATCGAACGCGTACGAGTGAGGTGATATTGCGAAAGCTAGTCGTATATAATATTTTATTTTCATAACAAATTTTTCTGTTTACGATTATTATATACAGGTAGCTTCCCGTGTGTGTTCATATAAGAGAAATTTTCATTCGAGTCGTCTTCCTATCGGCCCAGCGAATTTCATGATGTTTTGGATTGTGCAATTGTCACAAGCAATTCTTGTAACTGCGATTTCATGCATATATACGTTTCCGAATTTCAAATGGTGCATATGTATACGCGATTGATACCTTTCATAGGTCGAAAATTTAATAACTTTTTTAAAAATCCAATCGCGTTGTTTTGTCAATCAAATTGGGTTTCTAACAGTGTATTTGTTTTTTTTTTTAACAAAATTAATTGCATTCTGGTTTGCTGTTGTGCTTTTCCTTTAATACTTTTGAAAATTTATACATACTGGAAATTTTATTCAACGGTTGATTCATATTAATAAATATTATTCAAACGTTTATATTCGAGACCTGCTGATAACTGATTTGTTAATTCAATAATGTCTTGTTAATTCAATAATAATCTGATACAAAATTAAAATTTAAACAAATACGCACATGCCGATCTCCTTTTTACGGTGCACCGGAATACGTATTTATATAAATAACGTTTCAATAAACGCAAACGCGAAACAAAATTATAAAAATGCGAAGGATTGAAGCGATTGACTGTAGCACGTGGCCAAATGGTTCGCAGCAATGCGTTAACTCGAATTTTTAATCGGCAGTCGAGCAGAAGGGGACTGGAGTGAAGGAAAAAGAAAGAGAGAGAGAGAGAACCTGTGTTTTTGACAGGCGTATTTCCGTTCCTGCGACAGAATTGGAATCGAATACATATAAAGCTTCCAGAGAGCTTCTATTGAGATATATATATATA
>UELV01176673.1:0-21053 GCA_900490015.1 Megastigmus stigmatizans | reverse complement strand
TATATATATTTATTTTGAAAGTAATCCAACGCTGTGCATGTAATGTATATATAAAACAAAATTGCACTTATTAATAATACTCGTGATATCATAGTCTATAATAAGTTAATAATACTGATATAGTAAGTCAAGTTATACATAAAGTGATATCACACTCGCAGCTTGTGAATATAAAATAAAAATTCTCAAAAGTCAGTCTAACGTAAGGTAAAAGTAAAAGTAAAAGGGACAAACAAACACTAACATCGAGATCCACTCATTGATTCATGCATAAATACATTCATACAGGTCAGAATGGAATATACGGGACGCTACAGAATAAATTAACAGTCAGCAACGACCCATATGATATTAAGTGTACACGTCAGTCTAAACTAAATAAGTGCATTATCCCCGCTGATTTAAACCTGCTGATGGAACGCAGCAGATCGCAGCAGGCAAGGAGTTCCAATAATGTACACCTTGAACTTGAAATGCGAGCGCTTGTACTTTCTCGGTATAGGCATCAACGAGGGGGTGCGAGAGTTGGGTCCGGGCACATATCTGGAGAAGAGACTCTGCAGATAGTCTAGTGTATTAATTTATGCGCACGATTTTGTGTATCGGTACATCCGTGAAATAATCCGACCTCATAACGAACGTATCGTTTCATAGCGAGTTCTGTGGAACTTAGATTTTGTTTCCCCAGCTCCTGTGAGGCACCGAGCAAAATTACAATATACCCGTAAACTACACGAGGGAACGGCGCAACGTCTCGACAAGCCTTTTGCTGAAGATTATTATAGTCAATTATAGAGTCATTGTCATCGACATGGAGCCGTGTTGAACTACAGTTGTAGAGAGAGAGGGAGAGAGAGAGAATTAGAGCGAAATACAACATCGCCGGGGTGTGATGCTAATTCGAAAGAGTTCCCCAGCTCAGTGGAAGCATAATTTTACTGGCTGACTGGATTTCACCGTCAGCGCGTGTGTAACGCGAATAAATGCACGGGACGAGCCGCCGTGAATTCTGGAATTCTCGGGCTCAACTACATTCAATACTTGAACCGATGTAAATTTAGCGAGCTTTATATTCTCCGTGCATCGTATTGGGATTGTGCGAGTCTGTTTTAGAATAAACAGTCGTGGCGTGTACGGTTTGTTTTTCTTTCTGTTTTTTTTTTGTTCGCGAGCTCTTTAGTTTGTTTGGGTGGATACGTATCGCTGTCGATAAATCGCCCGGCAGACAATTCTTTTTAAAGCTTTTTCACAATATTCGCGTCGATATATCGAGGTCCGCGTGTGTTTATACGTTTATACGATACTAATTTAACAATTTGCTTGAGTAAATCGGAAAAATATTCTCCCCGAGTCTATGGTTTCACGGCGGCGCGTGTACCCATTTCCTTTATTGTCAGCTGCTTTAGCCAACTCTCAAAGGGAAACCTGACTTGTTTCGATAATTTTTTGCTTTTGTTCTTTCGTTCGTTAATCAAACGAATCCAATCGCACTTTTTTATTAATCCGATTTGTCAAAGCTGTCTATGCGCCCTTTCGAGCTGTCAAGTGTTTTAAAAACAATGCTTTTTACTATAATTTATTGTATATAATGGATTATCATGTTTTGGCTTTCTTTTTCAACATACACGAGAGTATATAGAACCTCGTGGAGAAAAAAAAATATACTGCAGCAGTACCCGGTTTTTTCGAAAGCTGATTCTGAATTTACAAAGGGCATAACACATGGCAAAAAGAAAAGCAGAAACTCTGCTCGCAACATCGAAACCTATAGAGGTCTGCAAACACCGGTACGACGTTATAGAAAAGCATAAAAGGTACATTATAATATCGATCTCCAATCTTCGAGGTAGCTTTCCTGAGAAAATGCTCGAAAATCTATTAAAAAAATGTTTCACGAGTTTCGCATAATGCATATATATGGAAACGCGAGGTATTATTGTCGGTGCACGTGGACAAAGTTCATCCGCGCGGTAGCCATAACAATTAGGGCTGCGTACGACAATGGTTTAACTCTTGGGGCTTGCTGACCAAGTCTGGAAAATCCCGCGAACGCGGTCTCTCCCTTTAGTAATTAAACACTAATTATTTGTTGCGCTGCAACGGTGGAACGCGGTCCCCAAAGTTCCTCTCCCTACACCATTGCGTCGCATTTCCCTCGCGTCGAGGCGGGCCACCATAATACACACTGCTGAAAGGGGCCTCGGAGCGGCAACGTTCTCGGCAAACTAGAATTCAAGTCGCGTATAGAGGTACCAAAGGTGCATCATTGTCGTCTCGCAGCAGCAGCAACAGCAGCACAGAAGAGAGGAGGAGCTGATCAAAGGAACTCGCCCAACTGTATAAGGTAAGTGTGCGAGCCCTAAATAGTCAGCGTAGTCGCGCCGGCGCGTTTCCGATAATTTCGCACGGTAAGTGCGTTGTGTGTGTGTGTGTAGATTGAAAGCGTTCGCGCGACTCCGTACACGGCTCCGCCTTATTTTCAACAAACGAGATTAATCAACGGGACGCGAGCGACTGTTTGCCGCGTGCCAGCAGATGACGTTGACTAGCGCGGGAGAAACTTTGTCCTGGGTGTCGTTATATGCATCGCGTATGTAACACTGGACTTTGGAGTGTTTCGCTGCTGTGGTGTGTTGATGAATGGGATGTGGATGAACGATCGGGAGGGTGACATATGCCGCCTGAAATTGAAACTTACACCGTGTAGGTGCGCATTGAGCGGCTGATTTTCGCGGATTTCGGTTGGATTATTTAATATATATAATATGTGTGTCGAGCGACAGATGAGAAGTTTTTCAAAAACTTTTTCAACCGATACCTTTCAATTTATGCGCAGTTGATAAATTTGTGGATTTTGACGGATGAGTTGGTGATTCTTGGAATTACTGTGGACAGTGACTGCGAAAAGTACCAAGATCCAGCGAATGGACACTTAAGAACATGTAATAGTGATTAGACAACCCCAATGTCTGGACGATTTCCTTGGTTGTGATTGGTCGAACGCATCCAGACACTAGTGATGCCCATTCAGTAGTCGTGTCCAGTCACTGGGTCATTTATCTTTATGCTCACTAATTTTCAGAAAACTGTGTCACCGAAAAACAGCAGTACTAATTTTATAGTAAACCTATAAATTTTCAAGTATAACCATCACTAAAAGAATCGTAAAAGCTACACTAATTCTCTTACGGTGGCACTATTTTCACGGATCCAAATTTAGAAAGAGTGATAATATTAAGTTATTCTTTGGAAACTGGTATATATATTCATTGATCTTACCCTTTATTCCTGGAGTAACGCACTTTAGTGGCATTAGCAAATCAGAATCTCTTACCGGTGTGTAACAAACTATTTCAATTGAAACGCCGAACTAAATTGCAAAGATTTCTAGGGGAGTTCGTCTTAAAGAAATTAGCTTCTCAATTCCTTTGACGCATTTCGCGGAAGACACTTAACTGGAAGTACGTCCGTAAATGAAGATCTTGTAATTAAATACCAATTCAAATAGTTCTTGAGAGCATAATATACTGTTCCCAGACTATATTCACTATCCTCGTTAAATCGCACGTGGAAAGATGTTCTTGAGAGCATAATATACTGTTCCCAGACTATATTCACTATCCTCGTTAAATCGCACGTGGAAAGATGTTATGGAATTGCGAGCATGAACTAGATACTAGTTTTAGCTGTGTTACAAAGATCACTGAAAGTTTGTGAATCTCATATGGATTTTTATATAGATTGTACAGAAAGTGCAAATTAACTGACTTTTGCAAAATTCATTTTATTTAATATAAAAACACGTTCGATCGTAGCTTCCAGCCAGTTTTTAACCAATTAATATCAATTGTAATTAAATTGTACATTATGCAACAGACCCATTCTGAAATTTAGTTCATACTGTCGTACAGTTTCTATTCGTATTGATACTAATGCATTAGACTATTTGCTCCGTGCGTAACCTGTACCGCAGCGAAACTTGAAACAGAGTATTGAGTTGGCTCAAATATAAGCAAGTACAAAAATAAGTAAAGTAATATAAACTTAAAAGAATGAGAATCGTTTGTTCAAATTACTCTCGTCCCTAAATGATAATGTAGATATTCTATGCACACAGCAGAAAAAGTAACGAACAAGGCAATATATGAAAGGCGGCGTCTTGTTTCACAAAATTTTTTGATTAAGGAGATGAAGCAGAGGCATAAAGCGTAGAATATTGCTGGAAAGAGAAAATCAAGTTCGATAAAGTCTTGTTTGCTGTCGAGGTATAAATCGCAAAATGGGCAGTAGAAATTCAATTCAGACTCGCTACCGAAGCCATCCTCTTCTCTCACTATCTCTCTATCTTAACTTTTCACTTAGATTACGGCCTATTTCGGTCCCCACGGCGTATAATATAAGGCCTCTTAGTAATTTTGCGTCGAAGTTGAGGAGAAAAAAGTCGCTCGGTCTGTTTCTTTTCACTCCCACTACGTTTCCTTCTCTTCAAAGCAATTTTCGCGACCGGTGCGCGCTCCGGCTATTGAGCTGCGCATAACCCCACAACTTTTCTCTCTTTCATTCTTCCTGCCCCAAAGTTACCACGAGGAACTTCTACTTTGTGGGAGGTAAAGTGGGAAAGAGAGAAAGAGCGTCAGATCAATAGATAATCCGTCCAAAATAATTTTTCTTCTCTCCATTTTTAATTTGAATCGAGTTCTTCACGGCAAGTTATCGAGTGCCTGAAGTTTCCGACTGCGACGTCATGACGCGAGCGGATTATTAATTTTTTTGTTTGTTTTATACTGCATTTATCAAGCTATTCAAAAGAATTGAAGTATAGTACAAATTCCATAAGAGTTACGGTAATATAAGTATTAAATTATTTGCGCTTGAATATATTATATATATGAAGAAATTTATCCATAATTATTAGACTATGTTATTAAATCCATTTTGATAATTGTTATAAATTATGATTTCCTATAGCTTAATAATTCCATTTTTAGGTGTTACTAATTTTTTTCGACGATATTATAGTGTATTTTTCATTTTAGATAAATAGTATAGCGGTACTTTCTTTTGTTGTTAAGATGATCGTTCGACTCGCTAATCGTTGCTAATCGAAAATAAATTATAATTGAACATAGTAAATAGTTCTATTATTTACTTATTAAGCTTAGGATTCTCTACTTATTTTATTTCACAGTATTTGAAGAACTACATACATACGTTTAATAAGAACAGATTAACGTAACAAAGGAGGACGCAAATGACATACGTATTTTGGCCTCAAAACCGACACTTTAGCGACTTACACTATCGTATATAGTCCTTGTCGAACAGTAAATTAAAAAAAATTAGCCCTATAAACCCCGGAGAATAACTGAAATAAACCTTGTTAAAATCGAAAATTAACATCTATACAGTCATAGAAAATTAGTAGAAGATTTCCGAGTACAGTCAGACGTCGGCATCTATAGATATTTGTTTTTCAAATTTAATGTTTCACAAGGGCTGTACGATGGTGTAAGTCGCTAAGATGGTTTTGAAGCCACAATGCATCTCATTTAATTCTAATCATTTTGGATAATAGCACAGCACTCGTATTGAATTAATCATTCTCCAAAAAAGAAATACTAATAACACCAGTCAGTCTATCGAAGTAATGGAATACTTACAATATTGTAAAATAATCAAATACAAATATCGCTGGCCAAACTCTAAAGGCCGAAGTGGTGATGGAAGCTGTTGAGGTTGTTTGTGAAAAAAGTAGTGAAAAAATACACACAAGAGTATCGAGAAAAAAGTAATCAAGTTAGTGCACTGTGGAAAGAAAAGCGAGGAACAGGAGAGAGAGAGAGAGAGAGAGAGACAGAGGGAGGAGGTGTGAAAATAGTATAGCACTGCTGGGAGGAGCGGAGGTAGAGGTGAGTTTACATTAGCAATGGCTGGCGGACCGAGCAATGGCTCGAGCCACTTGTTGAAAGCAGATCTCCCGAATACTGCGCTGCTACAGAAGACAGGGACCGAAATATGGTCTCCAGCTTCCCTCTTTTGCCAAGCTTTTCTATCTCTACTCGTTCCCCTCCTCTCTCTCTCTCTCTCTCTCTCTCTCCCTCTTTCTCACTGCCTCTAGTTTTCTAACTTGTTGTCTAGGGTTCGACGACCCTTACATTGGAACGTGCTAAAGTACTTGTGCAATTGAGTCTTACGAATGAATTCTTTAAAAATGAAATTTTTTACTTGCGGTACTGCTAGAAATTCGCGTAAAAAGTTTTTATTGCAATTTACGTAGTATTTTTCATTGCAGTCCGTTAAAGGAATAAAATGAATAACGAGAAAAATTCACTCGGGGACGACAGATCCGACGACGGTTGCAAAGTATAGCATAAATCTTTAGTAAACAAATTTATTATATTTTTAACTTTTTATAATATTTGACCACGATTCATAAAAAAATAGCTTATACCAAAGCTTTTTAATTAAATTATGTAATAACTGAATAAAAGCTGTTTGATAAGGACTATCTGAAGACTGACTAAAAAATATACTTTATTTAAAGCAAATAGTGTTTATTTAAATTATTAAAGTATTTAATTGACTTAAAGAACTATTAACTAAAAAAATATTCCTTTGGAATCAAATAAAAATATATAAAGTGATCAACGCTTAAGAGATAAAATCTCTTCCAAAAGTGAATCGACAACTCGTTATATCTCTGCGAATCGTTCGAAGACTTTACTTTAATACTTGCTTGTACGCACATTTGCTTCTGCGTATATACATATATATACTTTACACCGGCGCGCGACGTGTGAATGCGATGCGCAGCTGCTGTACCCTAACTCGGTGTCCAATTAGAGATCCCAATTAAACTAACGAGTAAGACGTTCGCATTGATATTCAATTTTGTATATTTTTGATTTTTATCAATACAATTAGATGACTGATGGCTGATGCATTCACGCTGACTGGTTTGAATAACGCATTAATTAGCGCATGAGAAATTATCGGGTCGACAAAAGCAATTAATGCACGATACTGCGAAATTGCTATTAGCTTTTTTGCATCATTCATTTATTTAATTTGCGATTTATATAGATTCATACAATGTGTATATTGCAAGTATTTCTTTTTTTATATGAAATTCATAGTTTTACATTATATAACATTCTGTTAGCACTATTACAGCTATGTCGAAGCACTTTAACTTCCACCATCTGCAGTATGTTATATGATTCAAATTAATTATTGCAAATTAATTTCGAAAATTGATGATGTAGGTAGTCTTTTCTTAAAAGTTATTAATAGTAATAGTAACATAATACCAAACCTGAAGTGTGGTATATGTCATAATTAATCTATCGAAAGCTTACACTGTGATATCTCATTCAGAATGTAAAACTGGGATTTAACTTACTGCCTTCTCTGGATTATTGTTCGATGGATTATTGTTCGCAACAAGCAAACTTAAATTTGCTAAATATATTTCTTAGTGAAAGTAGATATTTTGCAAATTTAAGTTTTTTCGTTGCTATCAATAATCTCATTCCACTTTTATTGAAAAAATTATTACGAAAGATCGATGGAGCCAATATATAAGTTTTAAATTGAATTAAATTTTAATAAAGTATCGGTTAAAATCACTGGAGCAAGCGTGACTGGCATGAAGATCGAACTAAAGAGTCTTAAATCCAGCAGATATAATTCATTAAAGCATTTTATTTCCTGTCTCGTGACAGTAGAGCACCAGAAAGATAAACCAATTTTTTGAACAATATGACATTAGAATCGGTTATTTGAAATTTAGTGTTAAAAATTTTTAAAAAAGTATTTTAGAAGTAAAGTAGGATGTGTTCTTAATTATTGAAAGCAATTGGTTATTAGATGAAATGTTTTGTTCTTTTTCATTGGTATCTACATTGTTAAAAGGTTGGTATCGTTGAAGTTATGTAGTTCCCAAAAAAATTGTAGTCTGATCCGTTTGTATTTTTGTATGTGTGTATATTTTTGTGTAGATATTATTGTTATACGATATATATACATTCGTGTTTGTCGATATTTATACGTGTGTATTATTCAGTGCGTGTATATTTGTGCCCGTGTATGTAATATGAGTGTATATTTTTGTATACATGGTATGTGTGTGAGTGTGTGTGTCTGTATTGACATGACTTATATTTTAATGTATATATATATATATATATATATAGAATGCAAAACGGACGCAAAGGCACAGGCAAGCTTAATAACGCGCAGTTCGCTTTTATGCCGGGAGTACAAGTTTGAGCTCTGACATACAGTCGTAGTTAACACTGCAAGGTATTCGCGTGATGAGATTTCTCGCGAAATCATTTACGATTCACTGTGTCGCCGTCGCAAGTTGGGGAATTTTGTGTGATATTCATGCACTGCTTCAAATGTAATTGTAACTGTACTATTGCATATACTATATCATGTATGGCATAAGTCAGGAGTTCTTTTGAATGCATGAAACATTTAAGATACGCGTATTATACTTAATTAATAGTCACTATAATAAACACTTTTAAGTCTCGATGCTTTAATTTTATTATTGTAATTTAAACTAAATATCTGCGAATGTAATAATTTAAACAAAACAATTGTGATTGTTTAATTTAAAAGCTGATGTATTAATTTTTTAATCCGTTGTTAAATATTTAGTAGTTTGATGAAAAAAGCAGCAACTAAGACTTTTAGATTATTGTACTGGCGAATAGTATCGAAAACTTAAAAAAAAAAAAATAAGGGGGGTTACCAACTGAACTCGATCGCTAATTAATATTTTATAAACAAGCTTTCAGCACTCGTCGACGCGTTTTTGTTGCGATCTTTAAAGAAAGTAACAGTCGCACGGCCTTTGTGCACGCTCGCGGGGTGCAATTTACAAATGAAAGGCAACAGCAGCGGTCGCAGAGGCGCGACAGAGAGAGAGAGCAAAGTACCATCGGCACTAATTAACTTTTCGCGTATTCTCTTTGCTCTTTCGCGACAAAGGATTGCAGCGGGGAGAAAGAGAGAGGGAGTAACAGAGGCGACGATAAACAGGTGAAGCGGAGGCCCCCGAGAAAATAATTTCTCTGTTTTTATTACAGCGCGGAAAAAGCGAGCCGCCGTAATCCTTTTGCGGTTAGTGTGCGCGCGCGCGCGGCCTCGACGCCCCATTAAGACTTTGCTCTTTTCTCTACCCGCTGGTGTCCCGTTTTAAACTCCTGCGTTTTCTTTTGTTCGCGTATATATCTAGCGGTGAGAAAAGCATAGCCGTGCGCTTGTATATAGATGCGCGCGTGGCCGTGAATTTTTCGCATCGCAAACGCCGACGGTTGCGCCCTTTAGGCGTTTTAATTATTACGATGAAAAAGTTTCGGAATGAAGAGCATTGCGCGAGCTGCTTGTGCTTTTCTTTATTTTCCTTTTTTTTTTCTTAATCAAGTTAATTTTCGTGGTTGCAGGGACATTTTCAGCTTTTTTGAATCGCTCGGTGATTTTGTTACATGATTGCTTTACACGGTTACTGCAAATTCTGTTTGTAATTGCTTTCACGAATATACGTGAAGCTTGTTTTCTACCTGAGTCAAATTAATTATTTTTTTCTTCTCAAATTTCGACGCTGTGTAATTGTTTTTGTAAACGTATTTAAATGCATTGTTTTCAGTAATGCAAAGTCTCATCTTACGACTTTTTGAGCTGGAATTCGCCTCGACGATGATTTATAAAAGTTAGAGCTTTTTTTTAAATAAAATATATCATCTTATCAGATTTTCTTTAATAAAAAATATGTTTCGAATTGGTAAAAGTCCGGTCTTCGTAAATAAAAGAATTCATTAGAATTCTTTTATTGCATTCATTAGAAGTCAAAATATATTGAGGAAATAAAAATATACGTTTGAATTATCCCTCGCTGCGCACAAATTATATAGGAAACCTATATACACACATTTTGAATGGGTCAACTAATCTTTATGCGCAGAATACTATACGTTCGTTAAAAGACGTAAACTTTCTCAGGAAGTAAAAATTTTATAAATTTGCATTGTGTATATCTTTATTGTTGACATTTCGATTATGGTAAACTGGTGGAATTATTTTGCTGTGTTTAGATTAATTGAAACGCGTGATTTTCAATATAAAGGAACCTGTGTTGAACTCGCAATAGTTTAATTAATACGTAGTTGAATCATATACTGAGTACACAGGAATGCATTCTACGCATACGTTAAACGCGCAATAATTAAATGATATATGACTCTTACGACTGAATGCGATGCATATTCGCTTCATTGATCGATTTAATTAAGAAAAAGATCAAAACTGAAGTCATTCAAATTGCAAATAATTCGAGGAAAACTCTGGTAACAGAAAGAATATTATGGGGATTGTAATGTATGCGAGTCAGTCGTGAGCACGTATGGATAAGCGTAGCGGACGGCTGGAAAAATATATACCTTTCACTGAACATTATCACTGAAGTATTTTACTAATATTAAGTTCATACAAAAAGATATAACAGGGACCTCTACTTAGCTATCGCATTATTTATTGATAATTTTACAGCAAATGTATTACAATTGCAATTGTTTGCATTGTTCTCTTTGGTTCTAAGCTGAAAAAGCACCGACTATTGCGTGATCAAACAACGCTAATCGAAAGCTTTCCCTCTCATACGATACGATCTATCATGCTCAAGTCTGCAAACATTGATGTCCGATTATGAGAGAGAGGTGCACCATTCAAATCCATTTTTCAGCACGAACACACACATGGCGTTGCGAAGAGTGCACATATATCGGGCGCGCGCACGAAATCAAGCGAAGAATAGCGTCTGCAAAAAGATTCGAAGTGGATATCGCGCATCGTTGAAAGTGGACCCGCGCATTCTCGTCCTCCTTAATCCTTCTCTTTCTTCCTTGCCTTTATATATCAGCCTCTCCTCCTTTTGTCCGTCAGTATAGCTCGCATCAACGTCGCCGGTGTCACCGCGGCAGCTCTTTATCCCGCATTTTATGCTCCGCGAAAGCTTTCTCGCGCGCGTCTCAGCTCCATTTGCGGATTCGTCAGCATATCCGCACGGATTAATATCTTCCGCGAGAGGCTTCGTGTGCAATTACGAGCTGCCGCATCGGCCTTCCCGTCAAATGCACTCGATGTAGCAGCTCTTCATAGTTTCTTTGGAGATTGCGGTGCGCGAGACGTGTTTCTGCGACGTGTTGTTCGCGGCTATCGATCGTCCGACTACTTTTCCCACTGTTTTCACTCAAGCTTGTACCAAATATGCGTTTGTCGCGTGCTTTATGGAAAAGTCTCATTGTTATGTTTTAATTTAGCTGCGGAGAAGCGAACTCGCATAGTAACATCTAACATTATTTTCAAAATCTTTCCTACTTATATATTCTCGCATTACAATAACGTCGTCCTTACTTAAAATTCTTGCATTATTCGAAGAAAGTGGTAATGAAAATGAGCATTCGAAAGATTTTATTCAGCTTAGATCTGATTCTATAATCAACAATATTAAACTTTTAATTGTGCGAAAACATGCTTTGTGCGACAACACTTGAAAGCTTATATACTACTTTTTTGTAACATTTTCTACAATGTATCATTGGCCTTGCAATAAAGCTTTCAATACAAGCATGATTTTTCATATATATTTGGATAAAATGGGCCGTAAATCGGCCTCTTATAAAGCCCATTGGCACTAACGTCGAGACACGTATCTCATCTTTTTCGCCAAAGAATGTAAAGTTTCAGCCAAATCCGTGACCCGGAGGGTGTGAAAAATGATAAATTACTTTTTTTTATATATAGATAGAATTTTTAATTCTTCGTTCATAAATGTAGAATGTAAAAACTCGAAATTATATTCGCATTTTTTTTTATTTCCTATTGTGCGATGAAACTCCAATGAATATATATTCTCTAAAGTATTGCCATTCATTTTTAGAAATCGAACGTAGCAGTAGATTCTTTGCACTTATACTGATAATGTGGAGGAAAAAATTGCCAGGTCATCCGTGCCAATGTAAGCAACAGATGCTTCAAACGCGTTCCGCTTCGGTTTCAAGACTGTTACTTTTTATGCGATGATCAGAATGATTAATGGGTTATTAACATAATTTTTTGTGGATATATATTTAAAAAATGTAAAATGTAACATGTATCTTCTTTCTAATAAACTTTATCTTTGTTTACGGCGGTATTAAGTATTTTTCAGTAAGAATAAAGGTAAAAACTTTGCGTTAAATTCATTGGATAAACGCCGAAAGTATACAATTCTGATTCTAAAAGCAATTATTCTCTTATTTTAAGTTTTACTGGCAGGTTAAACAATACAAGTTCAACTTGAACCAACTTACATATTTACCCTTTACCTTTACTTTTCTTTCAAGCAAGTCTTTTTACTTTAAGGTACTTACTCGGCATGTTTTCTTCACCCACACCAGGTCAAGTAGCCGTTTGAGTTTTCAGTTTAATGGTTTTTAACACACGATATTTTTTTTCTTTTATTTTTCTTTCGCTCGAACATACGCAAGAGTTTTCACTTCCTTGTATTGTTGTCAATTGCGGACCTTTTTAAAAGTGAGGAATTTTTGTAATATATGAAATGAAACTTAATTTTAAAAAATATTGATATCCTTACTAACAAGGGAATATTTTGAAGAAGTTAAAATTGATTCTATACTATTTAAGGACGTTCTCCGACTCGTATTATTAAACAATTTTTTTCTATTTTATAAGTCATTATTAAATTGCATCGTTAATACTAAAATCTATTAATTATATATATCTAATTACCGTAAAATACTGCCATGGAAATAAGTACAGAAAAAATCATAAATATGTCAAAAGATAAAGTTCAACATACCCTTGCACAGACTATACTACAATATAGATATATTTATATCGTCTAATCATATCTGTTGAGTCAGTACCGTAAGTCCCATGTTAAAATTTCAATCATTGAAATTAAATATCTCAATTTTATATACTTCAACATATGATAAACAATCAGAAATTAATAAAGCATATCAAAATTAGTTTGTATGTAGAGTTTAACGAAAATCTATCTAAAATCGGTTTATCATTTCGATAATGCATCAAAATAAAAATGGCCGATTGTAGAAAAACACTGGTTTCAATTACCTTTTTAAAAACTTATTTTTATTCGTTTTTCATCATTAGTATTCATCATTAGCTAATTTAAACCCAAAACTTCCGACAACTAATAGGCATTTTAGGGCTACATTTTTAATACTATTAAGTTTTCTATTCAATATACCCTTTCCCGCTTTAAGGAAATAATCGTTCTGTAAAAGTTTCGCTTTGGTGCTTGTAGCGGTACTAGATTTGAATTCTTTTATTGGAATAGAAGTTTTATTCACGTTATTCAAATTTATTATCAAAACTGACTGTCAATCCTATCAAGATCATGACCTAAAAAAACTTCGTATATTTTTAATGTTAATTTAACCCTTTGAAGCATCTATTTTTCACCTGGGTGGATTCTCATGAAAATCGGTATACACGAATTTGACGTCGACATTTTGAAATTCTTCTTCCAAGATTGCGGATACGTAAATTATCACAAAAATGAACGATTTTTTGTCATTTTTATCCTCCATAGTGGATACGCCATTTTGAATTTTGAAATTTTGACAGCGGATTCGTGATCAGCGACCCCAAATAACAATATAAACGGAATAACGTGTATAAACCGACTTATTTTTGGATCTGACATGAATTTGTCCTAAAAAATACGCAATTTTTAGGCATTTGTTTCTTCATATAAGCAAATTTATAAATGATATATGAGAAATATATTTTTTTATGTGTAAAAATATCTTAGTAAGGTAGAACACGAAAAAAAAAGTAATGAAATCGTCGGTTAACTAATTTAAATAAATGAAAAATACATTAGAAAAAGGTGGGTCCCATCATGCCGCAAAGAGTTAAGACAATAAATATTATTAATAGACTTGTAGCACTTTTGAATTTGATGCAAAAAATATTTTCAATTCTTACTTTCTTACATATCTACATAAGTAGTAATAAAAAAGATTGGAGGTAATATTTTATTCTAAAACAAAGCCCTGGATCTTGTGTAACACAACTTCCAAGTTAAAGAATTGCAAAAATAGTATAGCTAACTTATTTTACAGTATAGATACCGAAAACTTTTCAGCAATTGTACGATAAAGGTGGAGCTAAAGTTATACGTACAGTTTCAGAGAAAGGGTAAAATAAAAATTACAAAACTTCAACAATTTCTTTTCTTGGAGCAGGCAATGTATCAAAGAGTCACTATTATTCTATTGAGTTGCTTTAGTAGTTTTCTGGTATGGAACACGTACGTTGAATAAAGTCATTATATTAAATTACAAAAAAAACGAAACATTGATGGTAATAAAGCATGATGTTTTAAATAAGTAATATTTCAAATAAGTTTAGTATTCACGTGTTAGGAGAAATCAATTTACAGTTCAAGGAATGTTTTTTATTAAATACTTTTATGTAATATGTATTTGCTGGATTACTTGCATTGCAGCTAAAAAGTTTGTGAATTTTCAGAGTGTTGAAGGCATGTAAGCAAAAAACTATAAGGTCTTTGTTTTTTTTCTAAGTCATAAACTTAAATATTTATTTCCAATTAAGTATTTTTAAGAAAGAAAGAAAAATTTGAAATTTTAATATTCTTATAGTATACATTTTTATTTTAAATTTAATCGAAATGTAATATAAAATAGTTTTTATTCTATGTATTATATATATATATAAATATTATATATTTGAGTACAATCCTTGATCGGTGTATGTTATTTATGTACTGTCCACGGTATAATTTATGACCCTTTAACAAAATTCATAAATTTTATTTACACAGTTTAGTTATGAATAATTGAACAATGCAAATAATTAAATAGCAAGTTCAAATGCATTTTTTATAGTAACAAAAGCGTTTATTAGTTCGTTTTCTCGATTTGCTTGCGATTATTTTAATTTTTTATACATTAACAATGTTTATTTGAGTAAGAAATAAATAATGAATAAATCATGAAATTAATTTATGTCAATTTTTTATATTTTACACAAGTACATCAGATAACGACAGATAATATCGATTTGAAAAGTAAACAAGCGATATTTTATTTTATTAAATGCTACATAGATTTTTGGATTATTAAAACCTTATAAGTAACAAAAGTTAAACTGCTAAAATAATCTGTGTGATGTCGACGCAGTGCACATGATACAAAAACTCAAATCCGGTATATAAATAAACTTGCAGAAGACCAACAAGTGAGAGTCAACCGAATCATCCACGAATCTGGGACGAAAAAAAAACGAAATACCTCGCACCGGCGGGTAAATCAAAGAAACTGTGCTGTTTAAACGTACAAACTCGGAGGTCGCAACTTAACTTGGCTGCATGCCTTCTGGCACAAAACATTCACGCAACACGTCAGCGCTTGTCGACACTCGTTACCCCTAAACAAACGTAAAACGCAGAACACCAGAATCGCCATCGTCTACCGGTCATACTTCGTATCCTTTGTCCTTCTTCGTTTTCTTTATCGCCCTTTCTACGCCTGTCGCTTTTTATGCTTAAAAAGGGGAGAACGGAGCGAGGAGCAAAAAAAAAAGAAAATTGCAACCTCCGAGCTTCGTACAGTATAATAATCCAGCGAGCATCGGGACTCAAAGCGCGACATTAAAGGCAGGAGAGATTCTATCGCTGAATAAAATTGCGGAGCCCGAGCGAGTTGACGCCGTGCGAACTGACACGAGCGAGACAGACTAATGCGCGCTTTCTCTCTCGTTTTTGTACAGCTATATATTTCTCCCCTGCGTCAGAGAGACAGAGAGAGAAAGGAGTCGCGCCAGCCGTGCGTTTTATACGCGTTTTCTTTTACGAGCTCGTAAATAATGTCAAGTCCTATGTGTTTCGCATATGTCCCACCGTCTCCGATGTCCAAGCGTGAAAAAGCTTGACCATGGTGCTCGGAAGGACTGAGCGCAACGTGCGCTCTCTTTTTTTATTTTTTCTTCTTTTTTTTTTCATGTGGATTTATGAAATCTTTTATGTTTTAACGAGTATTTGTTGAGCGAGCATTAGTAGATTATAGTAGATTGATTAAGAAAAGGGTAGAATTTTTGCTAAGACTGCCGTTGCTCGCGATAATAGATGTAAATATAACTTTTCAACAATCCTTCACATGGATAAAGTGAATAAATATTAAGTTCTTGATTAGTTTTAAAGTGATAAGTAGGAATGTATACATGTCTCCTTATGTTTACATTGGATCAATCATTTATATAGGTCGTTGCCCAATAATGTGTTCTTGATTAGTACTTAACTTTGTATTAAAGAAACATTGAATTGCATTAAATATGCTTTTTTATACTTCTAAACGATGCTGATGAAAACAGAAGAATCTCATTCGATTTCGTATAAAAATTCAACTTCCATTTGTGTCAAGTGAGTGGAAAAAAGTAGCAACGTCGAGATATCTTACTCGAGCGTGTTTTCGGCTTAACACGCTCGTCGTGCCGTAAAATTGAATCCACTGCGTCTGTTATGCGGATGTTATATATTTTGCTTCGGTCGCACGTCGAAACCATAACTTTATGTACTAGTTTTTATTTGGGACAACCTGGCAGATCTAAGGCATCATTTTATACCGGAGCAAATAAATGACATCGCTATACTATATTGCGAAGTATTCTTCAATTGATATCATCTTCGCGATATCATCAAATGCATAAGAAACTAACTTTATCAGTACGAACCAGGAAATTAAAGAACAATATTGATGAAATACTCAGACGAG
Source organism: Megastigmus stigmatizans (assembly GCA_900490015.1). NCBI lineage: Eukaryota > Metazoa > Arthropoda > Insecta > Hymenoptera > Megastigmidae > Megastigmus > Megastigmus stigmatizans. The sequence goes on along the minus strand of UELV01176673.1, from coordinate 4,221 downwards.
TAAAAAAAAAGTAATGAACTTTCGAATAAGCCAGATTTGAATCAACAAATCACTGTAAACGTGCTCTTATACACGCTCTTAAAACCCTTCAAGAAATATAAGCAGACCCAACAAATTAAAATTTTTCTTTGACCTATCGGTATAAACGTACACCGATTGTTCATCGTATACGCATTCTACTAAACCACCAAATACATAACTTTAAAGCAAGTCTAGTCGTTTATTCCTTCGAAGATTGTTTATGCCTTTGCGCGTAACGATATGACAAATGTTGCTCCAGGACAGGCGGCCGTCTTCCCCGCGGTAACGAGCTCCACACACACACACACACACATACACAGTGGCATTTGCCCGCAGATGAAAAACGAGGCTTCCCGGGCGGCGCACTTTCGCGAGGGGTATAACGTCGATGTCGATGGTGTTTGGCGAAGGGGCGAACGAAGGAAGTTGGCTCTCTCTCCCCCTATACTTCTGTCTCTCTCTCTCTCTCTCTCTCTCTCTCTCTCTCTCTCTCTGCTCTTCCCCCTCGTTCTCCGATCTATACTACTACTATATATATATATGTAGGTATTCGGATGTTAACGTATATATACGGCCTAGGGTCTCGACTCGTGACCTCGTTACATTTATCTCTGCGTGTCTGTTATAACCGGCATTTCGCTTATATATACATATACACGAAATGCTCGGAAGGAACACTATACCGCATGTGTGTGTGTGTGTGTGTGCTAAAAGTTCGACTCAGCATTGTTCTATGCGAAATAGATTGTGGTGCTATCGCATAATGTGCTGAAAAGAGGGTGGCTTTCGATAATTGGTTCCTTGCAGGTTACGAATCTGAACCAAATGTACAGAATTAACTACCGTCGAGCTCATTGAAAGGTCTCATTAAAAACAAGAAGCACAATACCACCTACTAGATCGAGACTCCTGTATACCTTAAAACTACTACTTCAGACAATTTTCTCGGTAGAGAGAGAATTCTCTTGAGAGATAAGCAGAACGACGGTATAGAGAGAGAAAGAGAGTGAGAGAGATGATGGCCGAGAGGGTGGACTGGGACAGGATAATAAAAGCGAAATGGATCGTACATAGGATAGTCGGCGAGGTTCTCGAGTCTTTCCCTAACAAGCTAAGCAGCACCGCGACTATGCTGTATATAGGCTGCTGTGTGGATAGAACAATGCCCCGGGTAACAAACTATTTTGTTTGGATGTGCTTGTACTTTAGCGTCCACCCAGCTCCTAACATCTCTCTACCTTTCCTCCTCCTGTTCTTCTATATATCTATTTTCGATTTCACCTTGTACATCTGATGCGCTCATCAGGAGACGCTAAAAGTGTTTTGTTAAGAAAATGGGGCTAAAATTCGTCGCTTTTAGATCATTTTCATTACTTACGTTGAATAAGAATTAGATTTTTGAAGGAGTAGGATTCTGTTTACCCGTAGCTATGGTCTAATATAAGAAAAGTTGAAGGATTGCGGGCTATGCAAATCTATGTTCGATACAATTATTTAGCCAGGATCGAGCAATGAATTTGATTAATTTATTTTTAAAAGATTAAGTGAAAGTCGAATGAGAACAATATATGTAACTATAAAAAATGTGATTTTTAAATAGAACTAAGTCTTCCACTGAATTTTAAGAAGTCTATTTTCTTTCGTTTTATCAGCGAAAAGTTTAAAATCTTAATACTCTTAAGGTAGGAAAACAAAAGTACAATGCAACAATAATACAATAATTGGTATTGGGAAACTAAAATGTTTACCATCGTGCGATGAATTCTCACTCTATGGACTTTTTGAATACCTTACTTTCGAGCGAGCTTTTCTCGTCCACTAATCATTTTATCATTTTTCGAATAGCTTTATATCCGTTTGGATTCATTATATATCTTCGACAAGAGATTGTCGACGGTAGTCTGCATAATCCAAGATTTAGTAAGTATTTTAACAGCGAATTCCCTCGGGCACATAATTCTCTCGGCGGAGGACCGAAGATTTTTCCGTAATTGAAAGACCTTTTAAACATTCACAGGTTTGTTATACTTTATCGCAGGCACATAATACCTTTAGGCATTCTCCTTTCACTTTATTTCCTGCTCATCCTCATCTCTATCTGCCTCTCTCGTTCTTTCTTCTCGCCATTTCTCATAAATAGAGTAGTTTACATGTTTCCGCTGCCTTAGTGCATCGGCATTGCTTGCGCTATCAAAACGAGCCCTCGCTGCATAAGTTGGCGCCGACATTTACGAGTAGCATAGCCTCGCGAGTCGAGCGTAGAGATAAGATTTCACTCTCAAGATTAGTCGCTTATATTCAAGAGACACTCTCTAAGTGTGAATAAGTGAAAATTAGGTCACTGCAAGAGAATTATATTAGAGCCAACTTTCATATTATCGACCTATGCTGACAATTTAAACATGTCTAAACCCTTGTTTTCACTGGTGCACAGTCGGCAACACCTGCGCTCAGGTTATCTCGACCAGTGTGATTCTTACCCTCGCTACGATTGGGCGTCTTAAGCTTCGCTCTCGTCGAGATAATTTTCTTCGCTCATTAAATCCATAATATACTATTTCGTCATTATCGTATCTGAAATATCATAGCTAAAATAAAACAACTTAAATTAGATAGTCATTCCCTAAAATTTTCAAAAAATTGCTCGAAAAAAATCGAAAAAAATTCTCTTGTAACCGGTTGAAGCTCGTAGTCTGTGGGATTATTTCATTTATCCATTTAATATTTTCAATCCATAAATTCGATTTCAATTCTGTAGAATCTTTCACGCCCCGGCGTCCCGTCGTTATCGGCGTGAGCTTCACTCGACACAAAAATTGCTCCATCTCGCTTAGACGATGGTGCATAAGGGTTCTCAACCCTGCAATGATTTTTGGGGCGATAGGAATAATTACGACTAATAAATCCTTAGATATTTCGTAAAAATAACAACTATATTCTAAGTTTAAATTCCTTACATAATGTGCATAATTTTGCTATGATAGCTCGATAGTAACTTCAGATTGTGCCGCTGCGCGTCGTTATTAATAATATATATATGAACAATCATAAATATCAATTAATCGCTTTTCGCGAATGCGAGCGAGGAAGCGTCGGGTATGTCGCGCATACTGAGTCCCGGGTGTGTCTTGCTCTTGGCGGCTCAAACAAATCTACTTCTGCTTGCCGCCAGTGTGCTGATGGCTGTGGAGGACGGGAGCGGACTGAGCGCTGCGAACTTATTATAAATGGTATAGTAAGCAAAGATATTTCTAACTTAGACGATGGTGTTTACGCAGTGCTTGGTACGGTCCTACCTTCACTTGATAAGAAGGACATTATCGAGGTTAAAGTACTTCAGCCGCGGCATGCTGTCGGGGAGCGGGTGGATGAGACCAGGAGTGGCGCGGCGTCTGGCCCGAGAAGGCCACCGTCCTGTTTAGTTCGCCTCAGTAGCGACAGGTTTCTCCATTCCATCATTCAGGCTAAGCGTACGTCCACTAATTTCACTACTAGGGATATCAATCCCTCTCTTCTTGGCACGGGGGGTGATCGCCGCATGCCAAACAGGCGCATATTTATTAATGAGCGGCTGCATAATAGTTTATATAGAGAATTTATATCACTAAAATCAGTTGCGTTCAATTTGGGATTTAGGTACGTCTGGCATAGTGGTGGAAGGTTTCTAGTCAGGAAGAGGGGAGGTGAACGTGCGCATATTTTCAACACGGCTACGGATCTCAGGGCAATTGCGAATGCTCATCGCGACGGGTCTGGTCGCCCCGCTACTCAGACTTCACCTGAGAAGGGAGGCGATCAGCCTGTTGCGGCGAGTGGAGCGGTTGCCGCTGAGTGACTAGGCCGGCCTGCCGCTGTTGTGGTGAAGGGAGTGGGATTGAGAGCGGGTTTTCTCAATGTCAATTCACTCAGAGCTCACATTGGTCAAGTCCGTCAATTTCTAGCGGATAATCCGTCCTATCATCTTTTGGGAGTTGCTGAGACCTGGCTTGGCCCAGTTGTCGATGACGATCTCATTCAGATCGATGGCTATAGTCTCCTTCGTCAGGATCGTAATGTAAATGGTGGCGGTGTTGCCTTGTATGTGCGCAATGATTTTAAAGTTATAATTCATGTTAAATTAAAAAGTACTAGTTCAGTTAGGCCATGTATTCCTGAATACATTATGTGTTCCGTACAACAGGGTGACTCCCCTCCAGTTTT
>UELV01176671.1:0-19121 GCA_900490015.1 Megastigmus stigmatizans | reverse complement strand
TATATATATATTATAGGGTCCTAATTTAAGCGTTTCTGCAATTAAAATATATATTAAATAATTCACTAGCTACCTCTATGACGAAACACAAACTGATATTTGAAATGTTCTATAATATTAATCCGATCTATTTTTATTCGGAATCAAGCAATTAGTAAATATACACGATCGATGTGAATAAATAAGTATCAAAGCCCTGATTATAATGCCATACTTTAAAACATTCTCACAACGTACTGTAGTAGCACTAATTTGCAGCATTAATTAATACGCAATTAGGATTAATTTAATACCGTCATAATAATAATAAACAATTTAAAAATGGACATCTCCACACATACCTACACATTAATTATTCTGCCATATGTATTATAATTAATTGAAATTAATTAGCTTACTTGACAAGGCTAATCACACGTTGGCGGGATTATTAACGTGCATATTACATTCTGGTTTCGAAGTTACGAGCTACTAAAGAACGCGGTAAATATTATTTGCTTTTATAAGTGCGCTACTGCGGAGAGCGGTAATTAGCAGCAACGTATATGACTCCGGAGTCTCCTTAAAGAAGTTTACCGGTGTATACCTGAAAAATAATTCTAGCTACGATATAACGGTGCAATTAACAATGCAAAACTTGCGAGGTTTAAAGCTTTTACACTTTTCCCATGAATACGTGAAAAAAGTTTTTTCTAAATTATGCCCTTCGTGCATAAAGGATTGCATTACAGTCCATAGCGCTGAATTATTTTCAGTTACTGGGAAACGTTGCAACCGACTAACTTTTAACAATTTCTTTCATAAAATATCGTTTTCCCCATTTTACAATGCTTTATTTTCAACGAGAAATTCGCATTTCTCATTTCTACACGCACAGTCGCAGCGCACTGTAATAGCTCATTAGTAAAGTTACAACTCTTCCCAACGACTCGTACAAGAGGATACACATCAGCAGATAATAATTTACCTAATTTGTCGCGAGAGTCGAGCACAATGGCATTCGTTCGTCGATAGGTCAAATCCAATTATTAATTCCATCGACAATAACGGTGAAATGCTTGAAAATTCAAACATCGATGGGCCTCCTTCGCAAATAAACATAAAACGCATGCAGCAGCTTCGTGCCCATAGACGAGAGTCTTATATAGGGAATCGAACGATCGATCGCACGGCCGCGATTTCTGTTGCCGCTGCCAAGTGACGATATATATATACACGCGATGCGCTCGCCGAGCAAGCGATAAAAAAACAAACACGCAGGAATAAAAAGGCACAGGAGAAGAAGGAAAACAATCAACATCGGGGCTAGAAAAAGCTGCGCATTCAGAGCTATCTGAACAGAAGAATCAGGGTCTAGCGTATTCCAGATATATAGAGACTCGCACTTGTGTGTGTGTGTGTGTGTGGGGGTATATGCGCGCGTTGATGCAGGTCTCTCAGAAGTGGTCGGGTAAGGAAATCGAATGTATTTTTACAACGTCGTCAAAGGCACCACGAGGCGCTGCTCGCTGCCTGTGTGTGTATATAGTGCCACGGTGCAAGGATGTATAGATATGGTCCCCTGTACTGCACACACACACACACACACTCTAGGTATATACTCTGCATGTGGAAGGCGATTCTGTGTGTGCATTTGCAGGATGCTGGAGCGCAGCGTCCGGATTTTGTCGTTTTATCTTTCCTTGCCATTTTTCTTGCACTTTATGCTCCCCCTCGCTATTACAGCTCTAAAATCGCATGCATATATGTAGGGCGAGAGCGAGCGTCTCGCGTTCCCGCGACCCTGCAATCTATGCAGTTTGAATATATTTTATAATCGGATTTGTGGCAGGCCGCCGATCGATTCAATTTCTTCTTTATTTCCCTTATTTCAGGCTGGCCGAGTCCTTTTGCAGTTGTTCTCTTCCTAAGACCAAGCGGCCTGCATTTTATTTATATTTTAGCGTTTGGCCGGTTAAGATGATGATTCGATTTCAACGCGTTATGTTGGACGGATATATAAAAGTGTATGAAAAATGATTTGTTTATAATTAACATTGATAAATTGACTGCAGCGTATATACTTGTTAAAAAAAAAAAATTCTTTTGAAACTTCTTTCGCAGGATTACATATACATTTTTACTCGGTACTTTTTGTAAATGAAATTCTTTGTACATGGCTAAACAAACAATGAAAGCTCTTACTGTTTTATAGAGTACATTTTAATATCTTAAAAGAATCTAATCGAAATCAAACGATTCTTAATGTACACACCAAAAAATATCGAAACTTCCGGGGTGTTAGCGAAGGAGCATACATCGCCACTACACTCGGCAGACGCGCGCGATGTTCAAGCTAACAGTAGAGAGAGAGACAGAGAGAGAAGGAGCTACACAAGGACTCAACTAAGTCCCAGGGCGTGCTAAGACCGTGTGTGCTGCACACGTTGCGCTGAGGGACTAAAGGACTAGAGCTGGCGGAGGATTGGCAACAGCCGGTGGTGTTGCTCTGCTGTGTTGGCCCCTCTGTTACGATCCCGTGTCTACTCCTCCAGCAGCAGCAGTAGGAGGAGAGAGCGTTAAAACAGCGGCGGCTAAGTGCCACCGAGAAAGACGGAGCACTGCACGAGAGAGCTCCTGCCACGTCGAGCCAGCCGTTCCACTTTACAACTGCACGAGACTTTTCTTACATACACACAAACACACACACACACACAGAGAGAGAGAGAGAGAGAGAGAGTGGGACGTTGTACAGCAGTTTTTTCGAGCTTTCCTTCGGTGCCGCAAGTAAGGAAGAAACAAGACAGCAACGGCAAGTAGCTACTGTGCTAGCTCTGGCTATACCGTAAAACAAAATAGGAAGCTTGTTTAGGAGCTGCGCAGCCTTTTGTTTATCCTCTCGTTTGCTTTGAGAAGACGATATACACCGCAGCTATTCCCTGTACGCTGATGTTGTTGCGATGCTATAATATTATGGCGAAGATAAGGTTTCCCAGCTAGGCGTAAGTGTAGGTTTTGAAAAGAGACGTCGATGCTTTTTGACATGCTAAGTGGTGCCGCCGATGCCGCTTCGAAGATAACGAGTCGCGAAGGACGCAATGGATTTGTCGAGGCTGAAAGAAATGAGCTTACCCTGCTATTAAGCCGGTAATAAGCGAGTATACGCGAGACGAGTTTGCGGATGAACACATGTGCTTTTCTTCGCGGTTGACTGATAATATCGATTGTCTACGCAACGTATGCTGGCTTTTCGCGTTATCGGTTGAGGAGTTGAAACTGTTTTGTTTTCCGCTGCGGAAGGAGAAAGGGAGCCGATGTTTCGTTTAGATATATATATATATACTGTTCTGTGAGTGGAAAACTGGTGTGGTTGAGAAAAAACTTTTTGCGCGGATGATAATCAAAAACGATGGAGACAAAAATGAACGAGAAATTCAACAATGACTATCCATTATCTCGCCAACGGAAATTTCCCAAAGAAATGACACAGCCAAAAGACATGAACTTCTGTCCCCTGCACATTCAACGCGCGCTACCATTAAATCTAGAAGGGGGAGAAAAAAAAAAGTTGTAAGAACTGCGCTTGGTCGTTAGAAAACATCGAAAATCACTCTTAGCTGACTTGCATCATGTGTATATACATATATACCTCATCTCTGTCTTATTTTCTCTCTCTCTCTCTCTTCCTGTATATACGACGTACGCCAGACACTTCCGCAATGGCAGAGTATAGTCAGTAGAGACAGTCTGTGGTATCTGCGCTGATTCGCCCCCGCGCGGCGTCTCGAGTCGAACTTTCGAATCGTGCGGACGGGGCTATACAAGAGAGACGAGCGCGCCTCGTCTCCCTCACACCGACGAAGAGAAAGAGAGGGAGAGAGAGAAGGGTATATAGCCGGCGGGAGAAACTCGAAAGCCGCCGCGTTATGTCGTAAACTTGGATCTCGAAGGCGTGCAGCAGCAGCAGCAGCAGCAGCGTCAGATCGAACTGCTCGCAGAAACTCTGTTTTCCTCACTCTTTCTCTCTCTCTTTCTCTCTCTTACTTTCTGGGATATCTGGAGAGAATGGCCGTTCAAGGGAAGTGCCGCGATTGAATGCACGTTGCTCGATTATTTAAGAGTGCAAGCCGAGGCTTTCCGAGATTTCCCTCGGAGGGAACGGGCGAGAGAGAGAGAGAGAGAGAGTGGGTATAATGAAAGAAAAGGGAAAACGAGAGGCTTGGGGCCTGTGTGCAGTGAGAAGCAAAGGAGAGGGAAAAGTAATGCCGAGCGCTCTGCACACTTTCTTTCTTGGCAATCGCTGCTTTTGCTCTTTCTCTTTTTCAATGATCTTGTGGTTGACGGCTTTTTCTGGACGATCGTCTCTCTCTCTCTCTCTCTCTCTCTCTCTCACACACACACACACACACACACTCTGTCTTACTCTGAATATATTATATCTGCCGTAAAGACTTAAAATAACGGGATAACTTTGAGAACGGTCGAGGATTATATCCTACTGTTGAATCTGGATCTGAAATATAATGCTTTTATTAGTAGCTCATCGAGTCTAGAAACTGGAAAATTTTGAAACTTTCAAAATAAGATTATGGTTTAAAATAATTCGGTCATTGCAATGAGGAGTTTTTGATTACGTAGTATGTCCGTGGAATGTGTGCAGGGTTGATATTTCCAAGGATGTTTCCTTTCGAGTAGATAAAAAATGAATAAACATTTTTAAATTCTTCGTAACTTTCTAAGCTATTCTTGTACGCTCGTAAGAAAATATTTCCAAAATGTATGAATGCACGTCGCTTAAAAAATAATAAAGAAATATGTTTTGCAACTTCGGTGGAAGGCCAATATTATCCGACGACACAAGAAATTTCCGCCCCGAAAATACGACGAGTGCTTCTTTCAAAGTTGCAGCAGGTATAACGAAACGGCAGCAGCGCGCACCAGCACAGCATAACCTATTTAACATCGGAATTCGACGAAATAACTAGTCGCAGCGCAGCGCGGCGCACAATAGAACGAAAAAAAAGGGGGCCAATATGTAAGGACGAAAGAACCAGCGAAAAAATAAAGGGGGTGCACCGCGTGACGAACAAAAGCGACAGAGGAGAAAACGGGGCAGGGAAGTAACGGCGAGAGCGAACGAAAAAAAAAAAGGAAAACACGAGCAAAACGAAAAAGTGAGAGAGAGAGAGAGAGAGAGAGAGACGAAGGAACTGGAAGAAAAACGCGCGTTCACGACGAGCGTCATCAATTCCGGTCTGTCGAACGCGTGCGCACCCGGCCTCGGGATTTGAACTCCGAAAACAGAGCAAGAGGGAGAAAGAGGATCTACTGACCTCCCGCGGACAGAAAAGTCTCTATCGATGCCGAGCGACATATACGTATAAGAGAGCCTTGCGACCATCCCCCCTCCCCAGTAAGTACGATAGTGTCGCTGCTGGAATTCCATATATATATATATATATGTACGTATATATAAGGTATACGCGCGTATATCGCGCTGGCGGATCGTTGACTTATGAGCGAGCGGCGGCGGTCAACTTTTCCCCCGAAATCGCTTTATTTCGAAGTCCGCGCGGAGCTTGTTTATTTAGGAGAGCTGGCAGTCGGGATATATATATATAGATGGATATGTGTATAGATACGGGGGGCACTGCGATAAAATCGGGACTCCGGGAAATTTTGTGGTGCAAGCGAGGCGTTTTCACGACTGGCTAAGCGCATATTCGTCAAGGGGTTCATATATCGAGAACGGCCATGTGACTCAGGAAAATAATTATCGCTTATAGTCCTTGCGCTCGAATGGTCTCTTCGCTTATCAAAGCGACACGCGAATTTCTTATTATTATACAATGATATACTGTGGAGATTTTAATCATTCGGTTATTTGCGCGGCTCTGTGATTGCTTTGACTTTTATTTGAGTTTTTTCTTTAGTTTAATAAAATATAAAAGAAAATAATATTATTTGAAATTTTACATTTCTGCGAGATAAGCTTTATATATGAGAAAAAAACGGAAACCCATATTGATATTAATAGCTGTTACACATATTAAACATTGGAGTAACTTTTAATTAAATCATCCATCTCCGATTTTTAAACTTTAATTTAACGTGTTCCAATACCATTCATAAAATTGAATATAAAATTGAATATAAAATTGAAACCTGCCAAAGCGACTCACACAACCCACGCATGAAAGTTTTCAGTCTCCTTACATTTCGCGATTCCCAATCATAGCTAATTAATACAAAACTAAAACGTCACCGATCTGTCGCCACGTATTCCAACATCGAGTAGCAGGCCAAGTAACATAGTAACATCATTACACGGCTAATCATGGCCGAGGAGCCTCGAACGCGGCAGCTCTTCCGACGATTTGCGGGAACAGCAGCAGGAGAGCCCGTCCAAAATAAACTCGTTTCACCCTCTGACGTGCTTCACGTGACAAGCTTCTCTCTCTCTCTCTCTCTCTCTCTCTCTCGACCCTCCTCCCACTATATACAGTCCTCCGCAGAGTGAGACGATACCTCCTCCTTCCGACATGACTCAGGAGAAGCCCCTGCCGAGTAGTCGTGTTGTTCGAGGGTGAGACGCGCGAGCCACTTGCTTTGTTTTCACAAAAGCTCGAATTGTGACCTCGACGTTCGCGTTCCTCCTCTCTGTCTCGAGAAGTGGAAGAGAGCCTCGGTGAGACTCAGGCCCTTTTTGAAACTCGATTCTGTTGTTTCGACTTATCGATGTGGTTGGATTCAACTTGATACTGTTAAGTTTTTTTATTTGTAATAATTGGTGTGAGATTTTTTTACAAGCTATTAAAAAATGTTCCTCTTTTTCCTCTTATTCAAGATTTTTTTTTACTTTACGCCTTGTACGTTATGAAGATTTGAATTTGAAGAAAAGTCAACATGGGACGTCCTAAATGATGAATGTGTACATTAATTTTGCGTCTGCAAAGAATAAATAGTATTTTATTTTCTCAAATCTATCTCGAAAGACTTTCTTCTTCGAAAAGAATTGATTTTGACGTCTTTCGAAACGACTCAGTCGCAACTTACCTTTACCCTCTAAGCCTGTTTCCTCGCGCTGTTTCCACCACGACAGGCTCCATTGTTTTATGGTTTTTCTCAAAAGTTCCACCGGTCGCACAAAGACCGCAGCTGTTGGAACAATCAAAGAAAACATCGCTCCATTGTTTTCTGCGGTTTTCGTTGGATACAAAAACGACAGGTATTCCGAGATCAATCAACATTACGTTAACTTGTGAGTACGCATGAAAAAGCTACGTAAGAAATACTACTGTATATTATATGTATAGATTGTCGTCTTTAAGACGCATATATTCCATTAATGACAATTCAGATTTTCGAATAAAACTTTGCAAAAGCATAAAATGTAATAACCCGCTCGCACGCAATCTCAGCGCGTTAGTCCCGAGTAACTTTATACAATATCTCCTTTGGTAAAAGAGCAGTTTTCATTCGCGCCCCGGCGCGAAAAGTAACAAGCCAACTTGCCTCAAAGCCATATCTCTGCAGTCATGGGCCACCTTGGCTATACCCGCGCCCAAATGTGTATGTGTGTGTGTGTGTGTGTGTAGCTCTCCGGGTAGGTATAATTTTCTTTCTCAATAGTCCGCGAAAAGCCCTCGGCAGGCTGGAGTTTCTGCTACCGCGTTGCACTAGTCCTGCTGCTACAATATTGCTCTCCTCTCTCGTTCTCTCTCAGTTGGCTACCCGCCAAGTTTATACCAGAGAGAGCCAAAGTCCGCGTGCGTATATGTACATGCGCGAGACTGTACGTGTCTATATATGTCTGTACGTCCTTGTGGCCGTAAGGAAGCGAGCCCTTTTAATCTAGCCCAACGTCTACCGCACACAATGCTGCTAAGCGCGCGAGAGAAGCTCCGACGACGCTGTCGTCTAGCCGCCGTGCTGCAGCCATCGCTCTATCTTTTTATCTACCCCCCTCTCTCTCTCTTTCTCTCTCGTTCTCTTATCTTCGCAGAAAGGCCGAGGCAGACGTTGACGTTGACACAGATACGTATGATTTTTCAAATGTTCCTTTTTCCCCTTCCTCTCTTCTTCCTTCTCGTTTTTGTCTCGTTTCGGGGATGGAGGCTATTATCATCGTCTGCGCGCTCTGCTTCGTTCTCCTCTTCGCCGATGGCTTGCGGGGAGAGTCAAGTATTTTTGGGCTTCCTGCACTTTTTAGCCGAAATGCATAGATGGGGGGACTTTATTCCGACCTGAATGGTAGTGAATCTGCGGCTTTTATGCAATAATTTTAATAAAAATTAGGATTTTGAACATGCTAAATTAGTTTCCAAATTGTGCAATTCCAGAAGCCACGAGACCGATACTAAATATATATATATAATAATACTTTAAGTTGTTGTGTCAAATATGGATATTCAAATTTTGACATTTTTATGCATATACATATATAAAAAATTTTAAACTCAATACTCATGTTATTTTAATTTTAGCAATACATACTTCGTACTAAAAGTTTTATTTTCAAAATTTTATTTTTTTCATTCCATATTTTAGTATTTTACACTTTCAATGTTTTATTGTTTTTCAATTATTTTTTTCTCCCATTCTTCGACTCATCGTAAAAGTTTTCTCTTAATTTTTCTAAAAATATTAAAATATTTTTTGTTGCGCAGGACGGACAAAGCAGAAATGATGCAAGTTTTTTGTAAATATAGTCAGTTATCGGTAATGTTAAGTATAAATGAATTTAGATTACTATAAAACCTTGATTGATACTTAAAATTAAATGGCAATACTCATTACAAATATTATTCGAAAGTTCATAAAAAATCAATAGGCCGTGGGCGTTCTCATTTCTAGCGCTACGAATACGCAAGCTTTTAAAAGCTCTTTAATACTTGGATCAAATAACGTTGGCATTAACAAATCAAATAGCTCGACTTTACAATCGACATCGCTCAGCAGTCACAATCGCGATTTTTAGACGACAGCTTAAAAGCCAATAAGAAAGTCAATCAAAGCTTGCAGCCATTTCGAGCTTTTACCGCCAGTATCAATCGTTTGCGGTATTGCACGCACAGCCCAACACAGACACACACGCACACGTACGTGTATCCTGTACCTGAGCTATCGATGAAAGAAAATATACGAAACCGGTGGATCGTGGGAGGCACAGCATTCATTTAAAGGACGCGTCACGCAATAGTCCAATGCTCTCTTTCTCTCGTCCGTCCTAATAAAGCAGTTGTCTTCGTCGCCGCGACGTTCTCCTTCCCCATATATCCATCGCGTCGGCATAAAGACACCCAACTACTCTACTTCAACCGGCGGACCCCCTCCCTAATATTCTCCAACGCAAACACGCAAACTTGTATATACAACGTGCGAAAGGCAAACACACTCACGCGTGCACACGACGACTGTCTAGATAAGAGTCATCTTCTCCAAGAGCGGCGACGGCGGCGAAGTTGTAACTGTCGCATTATTCGTCATAAATTAGCGTAGGGGGATTAAGCACCTACCCAGACAGCACATACTGCACTCCGGCGCTCTCTATACCGATATTTGCTGCTGCAGGCCTTTCCGCGCGCAATAGCGACTGTCGGCGTAGAGTTTAAGTGGGTCGCGGAGTGGGTTTATGCTCGCACTCGGGGCACCGGTTAGTAGACAGCGGACGGCTGCAGGGAGACGGTAAGCAGCTTGTCACGAGCTACGTCGAGCGCACTGCGAAAATGAGCATTGAGAATTTTGTAATTACCGCAGCGGCACAGCACATCCGCCCCTCGTTATATTCGGGAATTCGTTCCTCCTGTTTTTACGTCGCGACGAGTGGATTACTTTTTAGGCGTGTAATTGAATTATTCAAAGCGCGGGGCTTTCGACCATATGTCGGAACTATTGGGATATTTTCTGCAGTTCTGAAATGAATTAATCTAGTATAATACGCACAGATGAATAGAAGATGCTAACGGGTGCAAAGAGTACAAGGGACGTATGAATACGTTTTAATATGACCTAATTTTAATGTCACGAATCGCCGAAACAGTTCGACAAAAATAGTTTAATATTAGAAAATCTTAGCACGCAGCCTGTACCTCGGATTGTTCCTCGCGCTTCGTATCGCGATACCGCGCGCCCTCACAATAGGACAGTCCCGTAGCAGTTACTTTCTATTTATAACGGGGGTGGAATCTGACAGTGGCACCCGGTGCTTGGCTACTGGTTTCCGGTTAACCGGGTGCGGTGCTACGCAACGGCTTGTCCCCGTCGTGTTGTTGTTGCTGTTGCTACATCTCTCTCTCTCACTTTCTCTCTACCCCTCGTGCGCAGAGCTTGAAAATCGAGCCCAAGTTCTCTTCTTGCCCTGTCAGTGCAATGTGTGGGTGTGTGGGTGGATGGGTGGGAGTAGAGGCGTTCATCCTCTCTCTCTCTCTCTCTCTCGCGTATACGCGATGCTCAGTACCGGATGCCTGCGGCTGTTCAATCGACGTTACCGCACGAGCGCGCGAGCGTGGATACTTTATGTCTCTTTGTGCGCGCGTCTGCGGCCGCGTTAGATGTATTGGAAGAAATTTCTGACGTCCGGACGCGCTCGCCGAGTGTTGGGCTGCGACAAGGTGATATTGGAAAATGCTGCTTTAGTAATTCCGTTCAGTGGGCCATACGCTGTACTGAAGATATGGCATTTTTATAGTGATGATTATTGTTTTGTTGCGTGAAAAAATCAATTGATATGCGTGTAGGTTTACTTATTATATGTGAAAGCTGAATCGATATGTATGACGTAAAAAAAAACTGTATTTTGATATCGATTTAAAACTTTTAAGTTGTTACTAAAGCTATTAATAGAATTTTAATATCTATTATTTAAAAAAAAATTGGTAGAGAAGTTAATTCATCAATTCGATAAATTCTATTAATAAGCCATGCTAATGCAAAATAAGACATTTATAGTACGTTTCGACACTAGTGGGATAAGTAATGAAAAACATTATATAATTGCGATAAATTCAATTTTAAGCTTAAGAATCAGGCATTGGGTCGCAAACATGCCGCAGAGTGTCTCCAGGTCTTATTTCTCTAGTCTCTTAAAAGGTGAGCCTTGAAAACATTCGTCATCCAATTTTTACTTAGTTTATGAACCTAGTACATACCTTGCACTCCAGATGGACGACAAGTTTTCGTCTTCACTAGAATATTTTCACGTTCCGTCTATATAGAGATCTAACCAGCACAACATTTTGCGTCTAACATAGAGTTGCCTGTCATCTTACTTATGAGCCCAGCAGGAACCCGGGCGAAAACCATTCTTCATATATATATTTTTTTATTTTTCGATAATTTTTCGGAATAAAACCAATGTAATTTCGATTCGTATGAATAAATATCGCCTTTTCTTTATAACCAAACTCTAATTCACTAAAAATCCCTAATATCTATATTATAAACCTAATATATATATAGTAAGTTATTATAAATTAAATATTATTCGAAAATTTTCTTACAAAAGAAACAGAGAACATTTCGATCACATAGTAGAAATTAACCCTAATAAACGCTGCTTCGCGAAATAACAGTACTCTTACCGGTTACTCGGCTGACCTAGCTTGGAAGGCCTGGAGTATGACGAATTTTTATACAATTCATAAACGAGGTGTGTGGCAGGACGTCTCATTATTTTTAAACAAAGCTTCTGCTATACTTTTTCCAAAAAACTTATTCTTTATATACTTAAAAAAAAATATAGCCGGTATTGATTTAACAAATGTTCAGACCTAATACAAATTCCTCATTAGACAAGAATCAAAATGAAAGACACAGCTCTTCATAAAGGATACATAAAATTTTTAATCTAATTCTCTAGCCGCATAAAAAGGCAGTGCATACGCCAGTTTTATACCGAGGCGCTGCCACAAAGCGGACGAACGCAACGACGACAGGCAAAAACACAGCATACGTCCGAGTTCTCGTATACGTACCACTTGCAGCACAAAATAATTGCACATAGCGAGTCCATCGGCCCAGCACACGCAGCCACACACTAGTTTAAAGATAAATTATAAAAGACTGCGAAACGGTCCTCATTAGCATGTATATCGCGCCCTTTCTTCCCATATACAGACCAAGAAGTCACATGCACAACATCAGGACACACAGACTGCACACGTAAGAGGAGGAGGCAGCTGCAAACTCAGCGAACGGGTTGCGCGCCTTTTTGCTCTCGGCTTTTAATTGCGGTGCATTGAAGCAAAGCGAGAGCGAGACAGATATCGTCGTCCACTGGCAACTCGAGCCTCCAATTTCCTCTATCTCCCTTTCTCTCTCTCTCTCTCTCTCTCTCTCTCTCTCTCGCTTTCTCTCTCATTCTCTCTCTCTCTCTCTATCTCTATTGTTTCTCTTTGCTCAGTGCAAGCGGGAAAGAGAGAGGGAGAGAGCTCGCCATTCGTTCCTAACGAGTTGGCAACGTTATCGGCCACCGGACAGAGGGAATCGCGGCTGCTGGGTGGTATGGGGCCGGTGGCAACGTGTCCACTCAAACGTTAACGCCGATAGCTCTGTGTACACGTCTCGCGCGCGTCCTCTCGATTTCCGTGCCGAGTGCCCTCGTAGAATTCGAGTTTGACCGCCGCCGCCGCCGCCGCCGCCGCCGCCGTTCCTGCAACTGGCAATTTTGCTGCGCGCGGTATTGCGCGATAAGTCGCTCGCCTGCTGGTGGACGCGATGGAGAGAATCAGAGGGAGAGAGAGAGAGAGAGAGAGAGAATGCTGCTACTGCTACTTTTTTTATTGTCTATTCAAGTGGAGAATCGAAGGAGAGGGCGCAATCGCAAGCGGTGAAGAATTGTTTTCTCGATTGAGAGTTTGAGCTTCTGGGTCATTCGATATGAATGCGGGCTTGGGACTTGATTCGTCTCGTTCGCCGCGATGGAATTGTTACGTGATTTTACTATATGCTTGTTCGTTTATTGAAGAATGGCTTGTGACTCGTGTTACGTATTTTGACCGCTTGCCTCTTCTTCATTCCTATTGGATGTTAGAATAGTCGTACGGCAAGTTGTGTATTCGAGCGTTGAGGAGTACAGATATGATTTGGTCAGACGTGCGCGTTGAAGTGAGTCGTATAAATTCGTTTCATATCAAATGTTTTACAGTGCTATTGAATATTTAAAATAAGAATCATACCATATGAATAAGGCTTACTCCTTAACTTTTACAATCTTTAGTAAATAAGGACAGATGGAACGAAGTATAATCAACTGGATTATGGAAGAGAAGGTGTATTCTTTATTGAAAAGTTAGGTAATCCTCGACTATTGATCGATGAAAGTCATTATCAAATGAAAATTGCATAAGTAAGCCTGGTTTGAAAGGCTTCGAATAGCACTTGGAGTTGCGGAAAGTCAAAATTTGTGTTTAAAGAGGGGGAAGCGATAAAGTACAAGAATAGAATTTCACTTTTATTACGTCAATATCAAGTAATTGCTACCTTCGAGTTTGCGCGGGAAAATGTAATTGGACGAAGAGAAAAGTTTGTTAATTATCAAGTGATCCCGTAAGCATGGAAAATCGATATAGGCGACACTTAGAAAGCTAATTACCAAAGGAATGCTTTTAGTTAGTTAATTGCATCCGGAACGAAGTTTAATGAAACAATACTTCTTATTTGTGTGTATTACGAAAATTATTAAAAGTTCCGGCCTTTGCTTTTATATAATTTCCATCCGCAATGAACTTCATTTCTTTCATCTTACAACAATCGCTCCTTATTCCAAGAATACAAATTGAAAATTCAGATGACATCGTCATTTCTGTACTCTGTATTAAAAGAATCTCTCAGCCGACATTTCACTGAAAGCGCGCATCTCCTCGCCACATTAAAAGCTACAAAAGCTCCTAGCAACGCTAGCCGCGACAGTGCAGCGAAGATATATATTTTTAAAGCGCGTCACCATCACGGACATACGCAAAAGGACTGGCGCGCAGACTTTTCCGCGTGTCAAACTGCGTCGAGCGTAAGAGCAAAGGACAGTTAGTCTCGTGCACTTTATTCAAACGACAACGCCCGCAGCTGAATCTTCACCGCGCATCAAACCTCACCACCCCTCCCGAGGTGACAAATTACCAGAGTTTATCCCGTCCGTCCGAAGGGAAAAAGAACGCGTTTTGCGCTGCTTCCCCTAACCCAGATAAATAAGACGTCCGTAGAAATTCCTTCCGCGTTCATCCATCATAAGTGAAAGGACCACGACAACAATACCCCGTGTATGTGTGTGTGTGTGCGTGTGTTGTCGAGTTTTTCGCGACCGCTTCGCAAAACTTTTCTAGAGCGGACTCCGGCTAGCTTGGAGCTTTTTCCAGGGGAGTTGCTTGCTTTCTCTCGCCTCGACGTTTTTCTCTCTCTCTCTCTCTCTCTCAACGGCTCCATATGTCGCGCACACTTCGCACACTCGCTTGATCCGCGATGCGAGACGCGGCCCAAGACTCTGACTTCCTTTTTCTTCATTCGCGTATATATATATGTGTGTGTGTGTGTGTATGTATGTGTGTCTACGCCAACTCGTGAGTTCATCCGGCTTCCGTCTGAATCCATCAGCGTGACGGCTTGATACGACGCTTCTATCTTTTTTCTTCCTCGTCTTTCAATGTCCCCCGGGACTCTTTCGGGTGCTTGGGTATAAGACTTCCGGGATGGACTGCCGGTTTCGGCGCTGCACTTTTTCGAGAGATGATGATGGCACACGTGCATATCGAGTTGTTTTTCGTAGCGGATTTTTATTGCGAGATCGGATAGCCTGTGCTATTATAAAATTCCAGCTGCTCGATGTCAGTCGATGCTTATTTATTCTACAATTAACTTTATTCCAAAATTTGAATATGTAACCTATCCTTACTATTTTACATAATTTGCTCAACTTTAAACGCAACCTAATTGGTTATTCGCGTAAGCAGACACACTCATTTGTAGATTTCTTCATACAACTGCACTCAAAACTTCATTACTTCGATTGACAGCAGTATCCTCCATTAACGTGGTTGTCAAAGTCCTACCCTTACCACTAAACTGTTGTACAAATCGGATCCTAAATAATTAGTAATAACTAAATAAATAAAGGTGTGAAAGGACTCAATTGATCGTCAATGAACAAATAGATTAATACTGCAACTTTTATTAAATCTTTTTGCGACGTTTCGATGGCCTAGTATACATATACCATCCTCATCAGGCAAAAAAATCTAATAAATAGTTTTTTTACGTGTTGTCAATTATTTTGAAAACATATTGAAGAAAACTCAACTCTCACACCACTTTTTTGTAATTCCCCGAGCCTCACATCAAGCATAACGTATGTATGCATTATCGTGTACGTATCGCGAGGCCCAGGAGAAAACGCAAAAAGTTGCAGTATTAATCTATTTGTTCTTTAACGATCAATTGAATCCTTTCACACCTTTAACGAAACTAGCAAAGAATGATAGCTTCAGTATTAATTAACTAAATAAATACTTGAAATTATGCAAATCCCAAATACAGGTGCTATTCGTCTATGAATTATCTATCATCTGGCAAGGTTTCAAGCGAATATTTTAATAATACTTACATTTAATATTTGAAAGGTGTCATTGAAATATTTACTTGAAACTTTACCACACGGTAGGTACTTCATAGACCTGTATTTGAAATTTGTATAATTTAAAGTATTTTTTTAATTAATTCAAATTAGTTACTCTTCGGCCAGTAAAATGTAGGGCGGGAAATTTAAAATTTTCATTGACTTTAACGCCCCCTCAAATGTAAGCATACTCTATTAACACTATTACCAATTCAGTGAATTCTGTTGGTACCGCAAATTACATTAAAAAATTCTTCAGTTCTTTTCCGAGATTCGCGAAATCACAACTGGCATACATTTAAATTCAACTATCTTTCTACAAATCTTTACAGATATTTTCGATTCAAGTCTTTTCTCTGCGTGAGGAAGCTGATTCTCATGTTCCTTCGAGCAATCATCAAACGCTTCTGGCGCAGACCTTTCCATCCATCCTTCCTTACCGTGCGCAACAGCAACTCGCTACCCCGGGGATTATATCCGGGTATACATCAAAACTCGCGAGCTTTCGCGTGCACGTGCCGTCCAGTGTGCATGTACCAGCTCAGCTACATATATCTATATATGACGTACAGCGCAGACTGGGAAGACGCTGCGGCGAGCGCGCCGAAATAATTATTGCCGAGCGCGGCCGCGCATGCCGATAACTGCGTTATACGCCGCGGTAATTACTCCGACACTTTGCCGAAGGGCTGGGCTGCTGCACGCGGTCGACGATGGACACCCTATAATAGAGACTCCTCTATCCACTTGATGTGGTCGTAATTGCTTTGCGAGCGACTGTTATAAGCGGGACTTTAGTAAAAAGACGTAGTGGCACGAGTGTGTGGTATCGACTGTTTTTGTTTTTGATGTATATACAGGAGGGGCATTAGCTTGGCCGATGCATAAATTATTAGGTGGGGGGACGACCGCGAATGATTTGTTTTTGCGAGCGATGCGGTGTGTTGAGCGTTATGTTTTCTGGCTGTTGGCTTTTTCTTGTGGCTTGTAAAATGCTTTGGCGAGGCAAGAGAGAAAGTTCAATATAACGTTTGAAATTCTTTGTTCCTGTATACAAGTGTATGGTACTTTTAATTATTGGTATATGGTTTCGCTATTGTGTACTGGTAATTAATTTGGCTGGAACATTTCGCAGAGATTACCAGTAAATTTCTTTCCTTATAGGAAATTCGTATTATGCTAGTTGGTGTTGATATAACAAAAATGTCTGATAAAACAGTGCAAAAGAAGATTTTAATTAAAATCCTTTTTATTAACTGGAATACGTATATGTAATATTGGTTATTGGAGCTATTATATGATCTGCTATGATAGTCTGTCAATATTATCAATATCGTTGAATTCACTTTTAATTAAACATTTTTGAATTTTGAATATGTCGATAAAAATGTTGTGTCACTTGGTAACAAAATCATGCATATTCCTATTGAATTGTTATATGTTATACGCCTCGCTTGCCCAATTAGAAATAACGCATTTAATACTGAAAATAGCACATAAGCTTATATTATTTAAATGAACAAATCTAGAACAAGAGTAGAATTCGTAATGAGTAATTTTAAATGAATTTTTCGGAAATAACTAGAACTAATTATTGGTACTAATTATTGGAATTATATTATTAAAATAGATAAATTTCAATAATCAGTACTAATATTTTAGTTCTATTTCTTTTCGAGAAGTTCATTTAAAATTACTCATTACGAATTCTACTTTTAAAAATAGCGCACTCTATGTTTTCAGACAGCAATCTTAAACAATTCATTCTTTCAGATTGCACTAATGAAAAACGGGATGACACTTTTTAAATTGGCTAATTATAAAATCGTAACAACAGCTCGGAGTTAAATAGTAGGATACATTCTTCAAATTAAAATGAATTTCATTTTTCTAAAAACACAAACTATTTTTGTAAAACGTTCGCGGTTCCCAATACCAAATTTGATAATTTTTTTATAAAATGTTTCCATTATGTGTCATTATTGGTTGCTTTTGTTGGCAAAACGAAATTTTGCGCGGAAAATTGAACTTCGAAACTCAACTGGCTGAAACGCAATTATAGATAAGACTAAAGCGGCTTTTGTGAGCGAAACACAATTAAGAGATTAAGACCAGCACGATTAAAATGTTTTTCCCTCGGCCGCGATTCCCCTGTAAACTTGGCAAATGAGAGACGAGACATTTCGCTTTTATACTTGCCACACGACTGACTCGTTCCAGATTTTTATAATAATATTATTTCTCTTTACATGTGGTTATTTTCACCTACATTGCAGGGTTATTTTAAAACAGCGAATTTTACAAAGTATATTTTACTGATTCAATCAAAAGGAAGATAAGAATTAAACATGTTTTTATTTTTTAAGAACTATTTATATTGTATGAAAACAGAAGGGGTTTGTAAAGAATTAAAAAATAACAACAGCACTGTTAATTAAGGGATTATGAATTTATTGAAAAGAATAAAGCAGCATTAACTTCGTATGAGTATGTCACCAATACAAACAAGTTTCGCTGATTTTAAATTAAAATTTATCGAATGCATATGATTATGATACATATTGTTATGATTTACAATTTTATTTGTGGTGCTAAACAAATTTTTGACAGAAATATTTTTGCAATACACAATTCTTAAATTGAAAAAATGTAAAATGTGTAATGTATTTTCTGCTTCTAATAGTTACGGTTTCAAACCAAGATTATAAGCTCAAGAAAATTTTTTGTTTTTAAATTAATACTAAAATAGAAGATTTTCAAACTGGAAGTGAAATTTTATATTTTTTGTAACTTTTATTTCTATTATATGATATTAAAACCTCTCATCCTATTAAAGCTTGAACTTTTCAAACTGAAGCTTAGTAGAAAAGCTTTCATTTGAGCGGCTGCAGAACTTTCTATCATAAGTGGTTTCAAAATTATATTGGATTAAACCTAAATGTACAAAAAGTAATTAAACAGTAGGAGGTTAATAGATGTTATATTTATATATAATATCATTGAACTTAAGCCTGGTATAAATGATTCAATACCAGGATTTCGACTAAAATTAGAAAATATTTTCAAAGTTGTTAAAATGTCGTATCATTTATGAAGAAGCACGTTTCAGCTTTATGCTCTGCAAAAGTCGCCGAGAAGCCAAATCTCACTTCAATCAGACGAAAAAGTGAAACTACAATCGTATACATAGATATACTACGTGTCGTAAAAACGTTTCACGAGTGGGCTTTGATTTTTTATCCCTTTCTCGCTTCTCTCTCTCTCCGTCCATCAGTGCTCGTTTTCTTCTCATTCATCTCGAGCCGGGCGGCCAGCCGTGAAATGGGAAAAAGACGAAGAGGATTTGAACAAAGGTACGATCGCGAATGAGCAGCAGCGGGAGGCAATAGTAGCGGCACGGACCGCCAGCTAGAGCTAAGTTATACATTAGACATTGATATCTGGCAAAAAGGTACTGCTCGGAATATGAAAATGCATATATTCTAAGGAGAAGATCTCTCTCTCTCTCTCTTGTTCTCTATTTTCAGTGGCCGAG
>UELV01176668.1:0-13069 GCA_900490015.1 Megastigmus stigmatizans | reverse complement strand
CGTGAGGTGTCCAGTTGAGAGTGGGGGTAATTGTAACACCAAGATTCTTTACACGGGAGGCGTATGGGAGAGAGACCCCGAGAAGAGAGACTTTGGGAATGCTGTCAGAAGGTCGGCAGGATCGAAGGAGTGGTAGATCTGGGTGTCGCCGGCGAAGATTATGTGCCGTGCGACGCTCAGAACAGAGAGTAAATCGTTTATGAAAACGTTGAAGAGGAGTGGTGTAAGGACGCTCCCCTGCGGGACGTCGGTCATAACCCTTACCCATTCTGAGATCGAGCCACCCTCGACCGCCACTTCCTGTAGCCGGTCGTGAAGATAGGCGTAAAATCAGGCAAGAGAAACGTCTGAACACGTGAGGAGTTTCAGCTTTTGAAGCAAGAGGCCGTGGGGGACTGAGTCGAACGCCTTCGAAAAATCGAACAGAACAAGCGCAGTAATCTTGCATTTGTCGATCTCAGAGCGAATATCGTCCAGTACCCCCAGCAGGGCCGACTGGGTGCTGTGCCCCCAGTGAAAACCATCCTGACGTGAGTCTAGAAGACCAGACGACTCGAGGTGTCGGGAAAGCTGGTCATGCGCCAGACGCTCGAGCGCCTTAGAAATTTCACTAAGTAGTGCAATAGGTCTTGTGTGAGACATCGATGACATGGTGGCCTTTTTCGCCAGGGGAGAGAGAAAGGCTCACCGCCAAAGGTCGGGAAAGACGGCGTTGCTCAGCGAATAATTGACAAGGGCTGTGATGGGAGATACAAGGGTGGGAGCCACCATTTTGAGCATTTCCGCTGAGAGGCCGTCCGGGCCCGAGGCCTTGGAGGCGGACCTACCGATGGCCAGAGAGACTTCACGCTGTGAAACTGACGTGAATCTGAACAGCTGGTCAGCGGGAGTAGTAGGCGATGCCAGAGAAAGCCTCTGGAGAATAGCAGGCGTAAGAGGCGCTGCGTCTGCGGAAACGCTGGCGTAGTGCCTGTTTAGGTCCGAGCCTGAGAAGTAAGTAAAGAGCGAAACTCGAGGGGTGCTCGAGACACCCATCCGTCGAAGCTCGCGCCATTTAGTTCTGGCATCGGGTGCACGAGAAAGGCGCTGCGAGTAGAATAGGTTCTTGGCAGAATCGAGCCTATTACAGATCTGCCCGCGCAGCGCCTTAAATCTATCGTGGTCGGAGAGTGAGCCCGAGCGTCTGGCTACGTGATAGAGCCTGTCGCGCTCGCGCATGAAGAGTCTGATGTCGTGAGTTATCCATGGCTTGCGTGAGCTTGAGAGAGACAGGACGAAGAGGGGCAACCTCGTCAAAAGAAGCCGTGATGCAGTCTGTAAGAGTAGAGGTGAGTAAGTTCACGAGAGAGACTGAAAACTCATGAGAGGGCGCGTGATGAGATAGATCAGTAGATGCGTACTGGATCGGGTCAGCCAAGAAACGGGAATCGAAGTGTGTGTGTAGGCTGCCGGCCAAGCGACCAGGAGTAAGCGTGCGCAGAGAGCGCGTGAGGATAATTTTATTGACTTTTGGCGGTATTGAGAGTTTATATGAAAGAAAGATAAAGGGGTGGCCGGCAATGAAAGGAGAGACAGATTTAGTGTAAGAAAGGAGAGAGGAATGATTGTTTTCGTGAAGGTGAGAAGAGGTTGAATCCGTGACAGCCATATTGATGTTAAAATCTCCCGTGATGATCACGTCCCTATAGGCCGGTGCAAAATGTGCCAGGACATCAAAAAATTGATCTAGATAGGCGGCGTGCGGGCGCCTATATAGAACCGCGAAAAGCAGAGCGGTGTGCTCTAGATAGAGCTCTAATACAAGGTACTCCGGTGTGTTGTTAAAGGTGTTCGATGAGTGAACCAGGACTTTAACCTTGAAAATATCTCGAATATAGGCGACCACGCCCCCACCCTCTTTGCCGGTCCTGTCATGGCGGAAAAAATGATATCCTGGCAATTGGATGATCGAGTCGGCGTCCTGGAGTGAGTAGTCATGTGGGACTCGACTAAAGAAAAATGAGATTTCAGTCGATTCACATTTATGTGTGCGACTGAAAGTTGTGTGGACTTTCTTGGCTGACCCTGCGACCTTCAGGCCGTGCGGGGGGCCGGCGCGAGAGACGCCAAATCGGCGGCAGAGTAGATCGGAATGAGTGGGCCTGTAGGCGAGGCCCGCATGCAGACCGTCAGGTCACAGACCACCGGTTTCGCATAATTGAGGCGCTTATACTCCTGCAGGGCGTGGCTAAGAAGCTAGTGAACCTCCTTCGGCCAAAATGCGCATATAAAGAGCTGCGCCGAGCCGCCGGAACCCAGAATCGAGTTGCAGCTGAGATTCTTTAGCCTTGAGGAGCGCGACATGACCAGGTCACGATTCTGATGTGAGGCAAGCCTGAATACGAGCGCGCCGGTGCTGTGCCTCGGCGCAGAGCCGGAGGAGGCCGCAGTAGACAAAGGCGCGCGGGCGCCAGCCGGGAGCCATTCTCGCGTCTCGGCAATTGAGTCTACGGGGAGCGGCAGCTGGAGCGCAGCGAAAATACGCGCGATGATGAGGTGCGGATCCGTGATATCATTCGGAATACCGGAGAGGAGGGTCTCGCAGGTATCCGAACCTTCTCTACCCCTAAAGCGCGCAGGCCCGCTCGTTGCTGGTTTGAGCTCGACAGCTGCGACGCGATGAGTGAGGTCACTTACGGCTCTATTCGATTTCCCGTGCGATGCGCGGAGCTCCAGGACCTCGGTCTCGAGCACTTGGACGGTCGACTGGAGTGTCTGGACACTTGACTGGAGGGTGTGAATATCTGATTTAATGGTCGTGACGTCACTCTGGATTGAAGAAAGTTTGCTGTCCTGGCCGACCGCCCATGCGGCAAACCAGTCTCGCGCGTCCCCGGACATCACGTTCGAGACGGAGGGTGAAGAGACCGGGCTGCAAGGTGGGCCGCCGAAGCCAGATGAGCGAGAGCGAGAGCAAACAGCTTGGCAACCTGCTCCTGAGATGGCGAAAGGGGCGAGGCCTGGCGCTTAGAAGAAACGCTGTTGGCAATGGGCGTGATTTTAGCCTCGATGACGGCTGACGAGACGGGACCGCCGGAGGCTCGCGCAGGACCAGGTGCGGACCGGAGCTGATCAGTAGGCGCGTCCTGCTGTGGTGCGGGTGACGGAGTGCATCAGCGCACTTCGCGAGACGATACAAACCACGCTACGTCGCAGCAGGACACGTGCACAAGATTATTGCAGACGATGCAAGGGACCGCTGACCCAAATTTACAGGACACCTCTACGGAGCAGACCGGGCACGTGTGCCTCGTCATGTACGACGAGTACAAGGCGGAACTCCTGGTGCCATGTGGTGCGTGCAATGTAAGGCTGACCCAGGGGTCAGTCGGTCAAGAAGATTTTCCGAGAAGTTTCGCAGAAATATCGCAAGGTGACCGGTATGACCGGTATCTGAATGTTGCCACAAAGGGCGATGGCAGTGGTCCCAACTGACCGGGCCGAAAATCGAAACTCGCGGGTTGACAACGCGATTAAATTCGCTCACGGAAATTTCGCGGAAATTTCGCGACCGCGCTGTGTACCTAACCTCAAAGGTTTGCAAAAATATTGCAGGTAATAACTTATTCAAGATAAATTGAGTACAGTCTCACAAACAGCACCAGCGCGGGCGAGCGGTCCAAGGATGACGTTGGCGGAGGCGCGTCCGCGTTCGGGCCGTGGCAGTCTCGGAAGTGCGTGGGAAATACGGAGCGTCGGCACCAGTCAACCGTTAGGATCCAGAGAGAGGGAGAGAGAGAGAGAGAGACGGACAGACGGACAGACAGACAGACAGACAGATAGATAGATAAACAGATAGATAGATAGATAGATAGATTATGGGATGTCGAGGAGGAGCATCGGAAGACACAAGGCCATATGATCGAAGACGAGAAGAAGAGCATTCGAGAAACTGCACGGGACACGTTTCTAATGTCATGGCAAGACCGATGGGATTCCTCGAATAAAGGCCGCTGGACTCATAAGCTCATACCGAGGATAAAGGAGTGGGTTCAACGCGAACATGGGGCGATGGAATACCGCCTCACGCAGGCACTTAGCGGTCATGGCCCTACCACACAATCACTCACGCCCATATATACACACACACTTTCTAAAAAAATAAGTATATGGGACAGAAGATGATAAATTAACATACACAAAATTTACAGTTCTGACCCAAGCATGTAGTGTAAGTCACCAAAGTCAAACGCATAACGAATCGCAGGTGTGACCCGCGGCAGGGCTAAGTATCAAGATCGAGCAGGTGTTGATAGATAGACGCCTTAAATCTGCGCAAAGATGGTAAGTTGAGCAAAAAGTCCGGGAGAGAGTTCCAAAAGTGCGCACATTGAACTTGGAAAGATCTCATGCCTGTCTTGAACGTTCCTGTGCAATACCCCTGCTAGTGCCCCTGGGCTGATGCCTGCTGACAAAAGCTGCCAATACTGAGGTTCACATATTCGAAGGGTTGTATACATAATAGTTGCAGCAAAATATTTCCTTCGAGAATCAACATGCAACCAGCCCAGTTGCTTTCTATAGGGGGTGATGTGCTCGTCCCTCCTAACACCATAGATGTATCTGACACATGTATTACTCAGTCTCTTCAACCGTATTTTCTGCTCATCGGGCGCATCAAGCCATACTACAGCGCAATAGTCTAGATGGGGTACGACTAAGGCTTCAACCAATCTTCTGCCTAAAGTGGTACATGCCCTTATAAACCGCAGACTGTAAAGGGCTTTATTTACTTTTTTAGTTAAACAATCGACCTGCGGTTTCCACCTTAATTTACTATCTAATGTAACACCGAGACTCACCACTGCGTCGGAAAAAGGCACAAGCGCCCCTCCCCCCAAGTCAACAAATGGCAATCCCTTTTCCTTTGAATCATTAACATATTTTCCCGAGTAAAACATTACAGCTTTGGTCTTGCCAGTACTGAATCGAAGAGACGAGCGCTCCGCCCACGACGACACCAGACGCGCCGCATCAGACAGACGAGCTATTCCCTCCAGAATTTCATCTGCAGGAGTCTGCAGATAAACCAGGAGGTCATCGGCATATAGTATATGCCTGACGGTCCGATGATCAAATAGATCTTTAAGGTCCTAGGTGTAGAGACTGAAGAGCAGAGGACCGAGGACCGACCCCTGTGGCACAACCAAATTTGTTTCAACCCACGAAGAACAACCATTTTTTGATAACGTGCGTTGAGTACGGCCTTGAAAATACACTTTAATCCACAGAAATTCGGAGCTCGAGAACCCTAGATCGCGCAATCTGCTCAACAGCCTCGAAGGAGAGATGGCATCAAAAGTCTTGCTGAAATCGAAAAGCAACAGCAAGGTTACCATTCTTTTATCAATGCCTAGATGTATGTTATCAGCCAGTTTAAGCAGTCTGAGTACTGTGATGCTCTCGGAAACCCACTTGTAAAGGATCCAGAATGCTCTTTGCAGCGAGATACTCCGAGATTTGGCTGTGTACAATCTTCTCTAGTACCTTAGAGAGAAAGCACAGTAGGGCAATAATACAAAAATCCGAGGTTGACGACGGTGCTGCAATCTTTTTTAAGGCAACCAACTGCGCTCTCTTTCAAGCACTCGGAAAGACTCCCTGAACAAAGGAGGAGTTGAATAAACGAACTATATAATTTACCAACACTGACAGAGACTTAACTACTACGCTTGGCGGTATGTCGTCCACACCCCTCGCCTGTGATGAAAAATGGGAAAAGGTGAGAACTACATCAGCAAAATTAATTGGCTTGAAGAAAACCCATCTTCAAAAGTAGAAAAAATAATGTCCATCACATCTTAAATATCTTCATTGGTTGCGACCGATACACCTGTAAAGTGAGAGTTAAGCTCGTCCGGGGTGAAATCATGTAATTCCTCTTGCTTTTTCGTAAGAGGTCGAGATTACGCATTTCCTTCCAGATATCCTTATTATGATCAAGAGAATTACATAATTGATTACTTTAATAGGAGATGCGCTCTTACGCATCTCAACCTCATTGCGAAGACGAAAAAACTCATCTAGCAAGACAGCACTCCCGGTCCTTTTATATAATCGATGCGTAGCGTTTCGTTTGTTTATGAGGAGCTGAAGCTCGGTCCCAATCCAAGGTGCTTTTTTCTTATGTAGAATGATAGTTTTTAAAGGCGTTAATTGATTAATAGCCATTCCTATAATTCGCACCTTCAACTTGGAAAGATTGCTTAGCAGTCTCAGTGCGCATCAGGGGAGGAGCAAGTTTTTTTGTCACTCCCCTCATGGGGCCCCTGGGTACATATCTAGAGAAGAGGCACCATAGATAGTCTGGGAGATGCATGCGCATGATTTTGTTCATAAGTACCGCCATGTAATGCTGCCTCCTTGTAACAGTGCGTACACAGCCCAGGGCCCTTCGATGAGCAGTGATGTGATCGTTCCTCCTAAGACCCACAACGTAACGATCATATGAGATCTGTAACAGTTGCAGTCGGTTTCGTATTTCCTGCGAAGCTTCCAGCAATACTCCCGACCAGTAGTCTAGGTGAGGGAACATGAGTGCCTCAGCAAACCTTCTGCGCAACACTTCGTTGATATACTTCCGCAAAAAACGAAGGCTATAAAATGTAAGATTAAACTTTTTCGTTAGATAATTTCTTTGGGGTCTCCATGAGAGCTTAGGATCGAGTAATATTCTGAAGCTGCTGACAGAGTCGGAGAAAGGAATACCGGTACCATTCCCCAAGCCAATGCGGGTGTGTTCCTTAGACTGAAAATCTGTAACGATTTTGTTGCATCCAAATAAAAGTGCATAGTTTTGCCCACATTGAGTTTGATAGAGGCATCAGCTGCCCACTCCGACACCGCTCTGGCGGAAAGCTAGAGCCTCGTTATGCCCTCCTCCACACCACTATGGGGAACTTGAATATATATTTTCTGATCATCTGTGTAAAGTAAATGCTGAATGCTCTCAGTACGTAACACGTTACGTTCTTCATTAATGTAGAGGCAGAAAAGAAGGGCCCAGGACTGTACCCTGCGGGACTCCTAAATGAGTGACTAACCACGAGGACTCGCCGCTTCAATTGGCGAAAACTGTCTGCTGTCTGTTGGAAAAGTAGGAGTTTATCCACATGAGAGCAGCTCTGGAGAACTGCATAGACCGTAGTTTGGCGAATAGACGTAATGGCAGTATGGTGCCAAAAGCCTTACTGAAGTCGAACACTGGTTACCAGTTTGGTACCAAGTATAGCAGTCTGCGTAGAGTGAAAAGGTCGAAATTCGGTCTGGCAAGATTCAAGTACTGGAGAGAGTGCAAGATGCTCCTGCAGCTGCTCATACGATATCTTCTCCAGCCCCTTTGAAAGAAAGCATAAAAGGCAACCAAAATTGCGCGATAATCCTTGGGAGAAGAAGTTGTTTTACATTTAAGCGGAATGACCCGTGCTCTCTTCCAAAAGTACGGAAAGACACCTCTAGAGAAGGAGTAGTTAAACAGCTTGATAATGAGATTTCTGATTACTGGGAGTGCCTTTACAATAACTCTTTGCGGTTTGCCGTTCACTCCCCGTGCCGGCGATGAAAAGTGCGATACAGCGAGAATCACATCAGTCGGATCAATATTTTTAAAACACAAGCCTTCATCTTTGGCTTGTGAAATAATTTTCTCGCTCTCTGTACTAACATCCCGAAGAGATTTAGACACGCCAGCAAAATGCTTCTTGAGCTCGTCCAAGAAAAGTCATTGAACTCCCCCTTACGTCCGGGCAGAAGCTCCAGGCTCCTTAGTTCTTTCTAGACATTATCATTAACAAGAGCATCGAACAGCCTATCATGGTAGAAAGACGTCCTTGCAGTCTCAGTGCGTTCGTCAGTCTGCTTTCTGATTATAATGAAAGCTTCCAGCAGCAACGCGTCCCACGTACGTTTGTATAGATGATACAGTGCGTCACATTTTTTGTATAACTGATCTAACTCAGCATCAACCCACGGCAGTCTGCCCTTTTTCGGAACAAATGTTTAAATGAGGGCTAATGTATCAATAGCCGCCGTGAGATTTCTGCAAAGGTAGTCCAGTGTCAGTTCAATGTCGACGACCGCAGCATGAAACGGCGACCAATCACAGCTGGAAAGTTGAGCAGCGAGAAAATTAGGGCAAATATTCTTAAAGTCTCTGCATTGAAAAGAATTCACTGGTGAATCCTTGTTAGAGTAAGCAATTGTAACATCGATGATGTTATGCTTACTATGAAAAGGTACCGGGATACTGTGGCCATCAATGACATCATCATTGTCATCCGTCAGTAGATCGTCAATCCTTGTGCTCGACACAAGAGTAAAGTGCGTGGGATCGTACAGGACCAGTTGTAGAGATAATTCAGCAGTAAATTTGCGTACAAACCTTGCATTATCACTATCACTGAGCAAATCAGCATTCAGATCACGCATTAAAATTTTGTGACTATAGTCGAACGATAATATATGGAGTTTATCTAAAAAATCTGAGTTTTTTGTGAAAGGAACCTCGGGCGGTCTATAAATAACTGCAATGAATACAGGGGGGGAGTCACAATCTTGTACGCTGCAGAAAATGTACTCTGGGATTCCCGTCTTTTCGCTTTGCTCTGTGTTAGATGTAGCTAAAATGTGACATTTAAAATGAGATTTAATGTAAAGTGCGATTCCACCTCCCTTTATATTCCGATCTTGCCTGACAATCTTGTAACCCTTGATCTAAATGACGGCATCGCTTACGTCCGGCCCCAACCAGGTCTCAGCAACGCCAAAGAAGTCGTAAGACGGACCATCAAAAAGAAATTGATGGGTCTGATGAATGAATGTTGCTGAAGTCAAAGAGCAACAGCAAGGTTATCATTCTACTATCAATGCCTATACGTATGTCGTCTGTAAGTTTAAGCAGGGCTGCCTGGGTACTGTGATGCTATCTGAATTCTGCTTGTAAAGGTTCAAGAATGCCGCTTACAGCGAGATACTCCGTTATTTGGGAGTGTGCAATCTTCTTAAGTACCTTGGAGAGAAATCACAGTAGGGCAATGGGACGAAAATTTGATGGAGATGACGGCGCTGAAACTTTTTTCAAGGCAATTAACTGAGCTCTCTTCCAGGCACCCGGGAAGACTCCCTGAGCAAAGGAGGAGTTAAATAAACGAAAGATATAATTCCCCAACACTGGCAGAGACTTAACCACCACACTATTATGCGGTATGTCATCCCCACCACTCGCCTGTGAAGAAAAATGGGAAATGGCGAGTACAACATCAGCGAAGTTTATTGGTTTGCAGGAAAACCCATCTTCAGACGCGGATAAAATTAAATCCATTACATCCTCTATATTTTCATCAGGTGGTACTGACACACTCGTAAAGTGGGCATTAAGCTCGTCTGGGGTAAAACCATGTAACTCCTTGCTCTTAGGCAAGAGGCCGAGATTACGCATTTCTTTCCAAATATCTTTTTTCTGATCGAGGGCATCGTTTAAATGACTACTTAAAAAAATGGTAAGCACTTGATGTATGCGCTCCTCGACCTCATTGAGTAGACGTAGAAACTCATCTAACAACGCAGCACTCCCAGTCCTTTTATACCGTCTATGCGTAACGTTACGTTTGTCAATCAAAAGGTGAAGCTCAGTCCCAATCCATGGTGCCGTACCTTTACAATTTTTAATGGAGAAAATTCATTTGTAGCTGCCATGAGATAGGAATAAGGCATTTAAGTGCTTCATTTAGGTCAAAGTCAGACTCTAAAGTATTTGGGTCAAATGACGAGCAGTCGCAGTGACACAATTTATTTAGCTCCTCATAATTTATCTTGCGATAATTTCTAAAACTAAAAACTTCTTTTGTGGAAGAAACAATACAAAGTTCGATGGTGACATCAATAATGTTGTGTCTACTGCGAAAAGTTGCCAAGTTGTTCACATAGTCACGTACAGTATCGTTATCGTCTATAAGCATTAAGTCAATCCGTATGTGAGACGAGTCGGTGTAATGCGTCGAACCGTGCTGGATGATGTTAAGGTAAAGTTAATTCACTAGATTTCGAATAAACTCTGCATCTGCACCTGTTGACAACAAATCTCAATTCACATCCCCCATCATTATTGTTTAGCTTTAGTTACCACATAAGCCCGCAATGATGAAAGAAAATCAGGATCACTATCAAATGCTATTTTTAGGGGCCGATATATTATCCCAACTAAGACCGGTGGTGAGTTGCCCCTTTGTACCTCGCACATAAGGTATTCTGGTATGAGTGGTTTTGCAGGACCAGTACTGCTGGAAGTAGATAAAACTTTGACTTTAAAATCGCTACTAATATATAAAGCAGCAATACCACCATGAATGTTTCGGTCCTGACGTATCATACTATAACCGTCAATCTGAATGAGGGCCAAGCCACGACTCGGCGATCCTGAAAAGATGGTAAGACGGACCAGCAGCAAGAAACTGACGGTCTTGCTCAATGTAAGCTCTGAGAGAATTCACATTGAGAAAGCCCGCCCTCAATACTCCCTCCTTCGTCCCACCAGCAGCGCCCTGTTGCAGTCATGCAGGAAGTGTAGCAGCGTCTCTCGTGTTAGGTTGGCCGCTCTTCTCCTCAATGTACTTTTGATTAAAAGGTTGGCCAACCCCTCCACGCCATATGCAATATGTGCACGCTCGCCTCCCCTCCTCCTGACCAGAAATCTGCCACCGCTGTGCCAGACATATCTAAAAGCCAGCCTCAAAGCAAGCTGCTTGAGGTCCAAAAATTTTTTAAAGTCTTCAAATGGCAGCATTTCATTGATAAATATTTTTCTATCTGACAAGCGACCGACAGATTCAAGGACAGAAGAAGCGGTTTTAATGTATTATAATTGGTGGTAAGATAATTATTGGAGAGCGCGCGCTTAGCTCGAATGATCTCAGCTACGCGCTTGCTGCTGGTAAGATGAACTATCGCTCGCGAGGCGGCAAAACGCAAGCTGCAACGATGTCCTCCCTATGAAGCGTAGGAAGAACAGTACTAAGCACTCCTTAAGATTTTCACACGACACATTATTTTCAACTATTCCATTAGTAAGTAACTTACAGTGCTCAGCACTCTCGATAGAACCCGCGCCAGAGACCCCGCGGCACGAGCAACAAGAGGGAGATTTATTTCTGAAGCCCAAAGAGACAAACACCCGCGACTCATTTATTTCGTTTGAGTCGCAATCTTCAGCTTCATTTACTAATTTCATTTGTTTTTTATTAGAGTCTATTTGACCTGCGATGTCATCGACCACTCCCAAAACATTACTGAGCAAAGTATTTATTTTATCCTTTAAAATATTATAGTATTTTCGTACAGTGACATTAGCCGATCCTTGTGCAGTCTCTCCATCTGGGATGACTGCACATTTAATTTGCGCTCAAGAAAAGAGACTTGAGAAGTAAGCGTATGAATTGAGTTTTCTGTTACTGGTACAGTACTTGGCACATTTATAATCTTATCAAGCCTTTTCTCAATTCGCAATTCGAAATCAGGCAATGTTCTACCTATTAAGTCGAATTGCATGCTTATAAGGTCGAGAATGCTTGATAACACGCAGGTATTCGCAACGCACGCGCTGGATATGATGGAGTCATCAAAGACTCTAGCTGGCGTTGATGAATACAGTGAAAAAGGCGCCTGCACGCCAGCATCGCGCTGGACATTTTCCAATACGCCCCCACTCACGCTGCTGCCGGCGTGCGCTTCCCCTCGCGGGCTGGTGTCCGTGTCGCCGGCGAGAAGAGGGGCAGACGTGTGTTAAAGTGGGAACAGCGGCTCGTCTCGCGCGTGTGTGTTCGCCAGCGCGCTTGCTTGCTCAGTCTCTCTCTCTCTCTCTCTCTCTCTCTCTCTCTCTCTCTCTCTCTCATTCTCGCTTATGCTCATGCTGCCCGACTTTGGCTTGATCTTGTTATTGTCACTTGCGTTCGTGCTTATATTACTACTGCAACGACATTCCAAAGAGACGCTTATATATTTTCGCGTCTTTTTAAATCTTATTGAGGCCATACACGAGGCATGGCCATTCTTTTTATATTTTGTACACTGTATGAGTGCTGTGTCCAAACGTGATTGTCTATCGCAGAACGCGCAAATTTTCTTCTGCACCATTTCAAAAGTGTTGCTCTCTTTCAGTGAAAATTAATTTGTTCGGCCGCGACGATGTACAATAATATAAGCAGAGCAAGCCGAACCGACACACTTATGAAATGGAAAAACGCACCTGCTATATTCAAGTCAAGCATGCGCAGAACTGCAAAAGAAAATGTCGCCGAACATCACCATGCGAGAGCCTCTGAAGCAGCCAGGAAAATTCACAAGAGCGATGCAAGCGTAGCACTCCCAGTATAGATAATGATGGAGATGAGAGAGAGAGGGAGACGGAGAGGGAGAGAGAAAAGGAGAGGGAGAGAGACAGAAACAGAGACAGTGCAAGACAGAGAGAGAGAGAGAGAGAGGCAGAAATAGAGAGAGATAGAGAGCGACTCGGAGAGGGAGAGAGAGAGAGAGAGAGAGGCAGAAATAGAGAGAGATAGAGAGCGACTCGGAGAGGGAGAGAGAGAGAGAGAAAGAGAGAGAGATAGATAGATATTCTTTTATTTGTATATGCATACAAAAATGATACAATCGAATACAACAATACATTTCAAATATTAAACCTTCACAATAATACGCTTTATCAGTCTTATAATATAATTGCATTCAGTCTTTCCATGATATCACAGGCATAATAACTTGATCAGTCTCAAAAATCAGTCTTAACATATGTCTCGAACCTTAAAAGTAATATCCCAGAGCGTCTTAGATTAAAAATACAAATAAACAAAATTACAAAACAGTCGATATCTATCTTACAAAACATTTAAAATTAAAAAGAAACATTTACTCAATCCAATCATTCATATCACACTCACTCTAATAAATACACTCACACTTTTAAAAACATTGTATAAGGGACAAAACAAAATAAGTTAACATAAACTCATCTGTTTGACCCTAGTGCGTAGTGTAAGTC